>JBCEWE010000439.1:206780-211780 GCA_039877035.1 Silurus lanzhouensis | reverse complement strand
AAATGGACGAAGACAAAAGAGAAGAGAATAAAAGAATAGCAGAAGGTCAGCAGGTCTGAGGGTTTGGACATGAAGGAGAAGGAGAAGGAGAAGGACACTATGTTCAGCTCAGGCAGACTGATGGAACAGGAGGATGGGATTCATTAATAAAGTTCATTCCTCATTTTAATCCCTGGGAGAAAATTATCTGGAGGAATAAAGATCTGATCTCTGATTTAAGATCAGACCAAAACCCAGCTTTTATTCGTCATGCATTAATTCACAGTAGATCGTTTTTGGTGCTTCTCAGATTCTGGGCGTCTTTCTTTCTCCATGAGTGAAGTCATAACCTGTAATAACGCCTTAATGAAGCTCATTGGGTTGAATCAAGTGCACTTTTTATTAACATCCGTCTCTTTTTATCCTCCAGACTTGTGGTTTTTTTTAAACTCTTTATATCATTATTTTATTATAACCCAAAGATGAACACGTGACTTACCGTTTTCGGCATGTTTGCGCCTCTTTCTTTTGTTCTTTTTTTCCTTTAGAAGAAAAAAAAATTGTTTTGTTCTCTTTTCTTTTTGAAAGATATTTATGACGTCAGCAGTCAGCTTCTAAAAACTTCTCGTCCCATCCGGCGGTGATGCGGCCCGAGTTTCTCTCCCCGCGGTTTTACGCGCAAACTTTCGGTTTTCTCCCTTTTTCTGCTTTTTTTCCTTCTCCCTTCCACTCCTCCTTTTTTCTTCCCCTCCTCGTCTCCTTTTCAGTAGAACAGCGTGTGTTTTAGGGCTGCGGAGTGTGTGTGTGTGTGTGTGAGAGAGAGAGAGAGAGAGAGAGAGAGAGAGTGTGTGTGAGAGAGAGAGAGAGAGAGAGAGAGAGTGTGTGTGTGTGTGTGTGTGAGAGAGAGAGAGAGAGAGAGAGAGAGAGAGAGGCGCTTTTTCCTTTCCTGCTAACGGAACTCACTTTATAAAACCACACCCAGCGCTCTCTCTCTCTCTCTATTTCTCTTCCCCCCCACCCTCTCTCTCTCTCTCTCTCTCTCTCTCTCTCTCTCTCTCTCTCTCTCTCTACCCCTCTCCCCCCCCCCACCCTCTCTCTCTCTCTCTCTCTCTCTCTCTCTCTCTCTCTCTCTCTCTCTCTCTACCCCTCTCCCCCCCACCCTCTCTCTCTCTCTCTCTACCCCTCTCCCCCCCACCCTCTCTCTCTCTCTCTCTTTCTCCCTCCCTCTCTCTTTTTCTCTCTCTCCCTCACCCCCCCCCTCTCTCTCTAGAGCACTAGAGCTCTAGCTTACTAACGAGTGTGCGCTGAGATACTGCGTCACCAGAGGCAGGTAGTGGAGGAGTTTATATCTCTGTACTCAGGGTGTAGGCATCATCACCATCCTCACCATCCTCATCACCACCACCAGTGTTAAAGCTCAGCACTGATTTCTTCATTCTCATTAATTTACTGCATACTGCAGATCAGAGCCTGAGCTCCTTCTGCCCCGTCTAAGCCCCATTTCCGCACTGCGCAGGAGCCGGGTCTCTAATCCGCACTACCACACTACACCACACACTCAGGGTTACAGCGTCATAAACAAAGCTCTGTTCACACACTGCAGCACACACACACACACACACACACACACACACTTCCGCACTCAGGAGACCGTGAGCCGAGTCAGGGTAGAGTATTACGGGCTGTAACTGTTCAGGTCGCCATGGTGGCGCTCCAGCCCGCGTGCTCTGGCCCTGAATAATCAGGAATTCCAAGATGGAGCATCATCAGGCCTTCGTTTCCTCCAGGTTGCCAAGGATACGGCCCTGAGGGCGCGAGGACGAATACGGAATTATGTAGTCGACGTATTAAGGAACCCAGAATACGCTTTGATGACAACTTGGAACACTTCCTCTAGTCAGCCTCATGTCAGTTTTCTAACAATCTTCACAGAGGCGTTGAGTGCTTGTTTGTTGCTTTTCCTTCATTCTCCAGTCCAAACCATCTCAACTGGATTCAGATGGAGTGATTGTGGAGACCAGGTCATCTCATGCAGCACCACACTACTCTCCTTCATGAACATATAGCTCTAACAGAACAGAGAGGTGTGTTTGCACACTCAGTGTAAACCAGATGTGACGGCTGCATGCCGCTGCAGAATGTTGTGGTCGCCTTTTTTTGTTACTAAATCACCAACAGTGTCACCAGCAAAGCACCTCCACACCATCATACCTTCTCCTCCATGCTTCACAGTGGGAACCACAAATTCAGAAAACCCTCTGTATGTATGGCGGTTAGAAGCAAAAACCTCAAATTATTAATGTATTAATTATGAGTAATGTCTATTCTTTGTGTTTCTTGGTCAAAGAAAGACTCTTCTGTTTGTTGTTCTTCCAGAGAAACGGTTTCTTTGTCACTATTTGACCAGGAAGGTCTGACTCATGCAGTCTCCTCTGAACAGTAGATGTTGTAAAATGTCTGCTACTTGAACTCCGAAAAGTATTGATGTAAATCAGTGATTTCTGATGCTGGTAATTCTAATAAAAGTATCCTGTGCAGCAGAGGTAGCTCTTGGTCTTCCTTTCCTGGGACACTTCTCATGAAACATGTATCGTCATAGCGATATGAGTGTGTAAAGCTGCATCAAAGCTACATGACGTTAGTTTGGACAATTGAAAATATAAAATATATTCTGGGTTCTTTATCACGTTTTTGTTTATTACTGAATTCCAGACATGTACAATGTTGATAATAAAAATAAATAAATTAAATGAATAGATAAATTAATAAATATTTTTAGGGTAGTTTGGTTTTAGATCTAAAGAAAGAAAGAAATTCATAAAATGAATGTTACTACTATAAGTGTGCTCTGATTTAATAAGTCAAATAAATTTCCTTAATTCATTAAAATTAAAATACACAAATTCTATTTACAAGAAAGTATAAAAAAAAAATACAGGGTAAATACAACCATTTTTATTTAAATACAATGTTTTAATATGTTCAACAACAATGTTTCTATAATTAATTCGTCATGGCAACATCTTAAACCTACAACAGAATACAAAAACAGTACCTCAAAATAGTCACGTTCAGAGAGTTTCTGTTCAAGTTTAATCACTGAAACAAAAATAATCACAGTTTTATTATTATTTTTATTATTATTATAATTATTAATACTATTATTATTAATATGATTATAATTCCTGGCTGTGTTACTACATGCCTTATAACCTCTTTTTTACTCATTTTGGTAAACTAGACTCCTTGGCAGCCTGGAATGTGACTAAAATGCTATCAATGCAGAAAAATAACAAAAAACACACCCAGAGCCAAGTGAATCAGTCTTTCACACACACACACACACACACACACACACACACACACACACACACAGAGGCTGCAGTCATACATGGAGATGTAAGTGAAAAAGGAAATGGTAAGCGTGTGGTCAGGGCTCCGCTCACAGAGTGTGTGTTATAATAGCAACAAGACCTGAACACATTTAATCTGATCAGATACAAAGGTGCTCTGTACACACACACACACACACACACACACACACACACACACGGCCAGATTGCAAAAGAAATAAAATGAGTAAGAAAGTGTGTGTGTGTGTGTGTGTGTGTGTGTGTGTGTGTGTGTGTGTGTTTGTGTGTGTGTGTGTAACCAATCTCTAGTGTGTGTATTTAACACAAGTTGTACAGATTAAGCCTCACATTATCTACTGTCTGATAGAAAACACACACACTGTCAGGACTTGTGTTTGTACACGAGTGTGTGTGTGTGTGTGTGTGTGAGACAGACCGATATCAGTTATTTACACATTTTACAATTAGGAAAATTTTTGTGAAATCATCCATATCTATCTATCTATCTGTCTGTCTGTCTTTCGTCCATCCATCCATCCATCCAACTCGGAACTCTAATTTGCAGTTATAGTTTCCAGGGGGACGGTTTAAACTCGTTCTGGGTTTTCCGGAGAGTCAATTAATTCGGTACAGCTCAACAATAACAGTCGATTTATTACAATGTTTCTCATAATCCGGATAAAACTGAAGATTTATTTAGACCCGACACTAAAGCTAGACTATAGTTAAGGGTAAGATTCGTTTAGAGTTTTGATAGTGTACAAAACAATAGAGAATATGTATTAATACATACGAATCGGCTCTCAGCCTTCAACTTAACGATCCGAGCCGAGGAACCGATTCATCACCGGCGCTGACAGGAAGTGTGTGCGGTGTTCGTGTCGTGTATGTGTGTGCATGGTGTTTGTTGTGTTTTTTCCTCAGTCGGTGTTTATTGATCGATTTTGATATTGATATTGGTTTTGGTATTTATATTAGAATCAGCCCACAGAGGCGTTTGGTGGAGATGAAGCGGAAACGCGCGGAGAAGCGCCGCCATGTCGTGGCCTGGATGAACAAAGCGGAGTGGGAGCAGGTGGTGGACTACCTTCACTCCCGCGAGCCCGGATTACAGACCCACGCGCTGCACAGGATCACCGCGTGGAAGGCGAGGTAGGACACACACACACACACACACACACACACACACACACACACAGTATAAGGATGCAGCCATTAGTAATGAATGTCGGGTGTCCTTGATTTCCTCCCTCTGTAGTGCACATTATATAAACCGTGCAGTGTCTCATTACTCATCTACCTGTCTAACATACCTGTCTGTCTGTCTGACCCTCTACCTGTCTAACATACCTGTCTGTCTGTCTGACCCTCTACCTGTCTAACATACCTGTCTGTCTGTCTCTGTCTGACCGTCTACCTGCCTAACATACCTGTCTGTCTGTCTGTCTCTGTCTGACTGTCTACCTGTCTAACATACCTGTCTGTGTGTGTGTGTGTGTGTGTGTGTGTGTGTGTGTGTGTGTGTGAGTGTAGGTTTGGACCCACTACCCCGGTCGCTGTAGAGAGCACAGCCAATCTGGTGCGCTGTCAGATTCTGGATCGGAGTGGGAAACTGGAGCAAGATGATCTGGTGCTGCTGTACGGCATGGCGCTGACCAGGTGTGTGTG
>JBCEWE010000439.1:171069-196069 GCA_039877035.1 Silurus lanzhouensis | reverse complement strand
TGTACAGGTAGACGCTACACACTGATTTCACATTAATCAGCTGATTCATTCTCAAAACTAAAATATCCTGTATATTATTATTATTATTATTATTATTATTATTATTATTATTATTATTAGCATTAATAAAAAAACATTTAAAAAATAATGTGATTGGATACTTTGGGGGGAAACCCTAAAAAAATCAGGGGAAAAAAGCTATAAAATAAAGATCAAAGGTTTTCCTGCAGATCAGGTCTCCTGGAAGCAGAACCCTCTGGGGAAGGTTCCTGGTCAGTCAGACGATCCGTCGTGTCTGATGTTGGAGACGTTCTGCACGCTGACGGTGTTCGACCAGCAGGTCAAAGGTCACGGTCACCACGGCAACCAGAGGTGAGGACCACGTGTGTGTTGTGCTGCAATGTGTTGTTTTTACTGTTTGGTGGAAAATGACTGTGTGTGTGTGTGTGCGCGTGCAGCATGCCACTTCAGAGCAGAACTGGATCAGACGGGCCGCTGTGGACTCACAACGACATCACCAAGCTCAAAGCTGGACTAAAACTCTTCTAACACACACACACACACACACACACACACACACACACACACACACACTCTGAGTGTATATTACAGTGTAACGTGTCACATGCATGTGTTATGAATTTTTCATATTAAATTCTCAAATGAATCAACATCATTGAGTACCTGGTGTGTTTGTGTTCTTAAAATGTTCTTTAAAGGTTCTTGCAGGTTCTCCATGGAACTCTATCTAAAGGAGAAACGCTGTAGGGTTCTGAAGAACGACCACAGAAGCTTTAAATGGTACGACGTTTCCTACATTGACAATCAAAAGGTTCTTGAACCTGTTGTATCTGGCAGTCAGGGATTTTTGGGGTGTGACACAGAACCTCCAGCGGTTCCTCACTGTGGACTTCTATATAGAAATGTTCAGCATTCCCTCAAAGCACCAATGAAACTTTACTGGTACTTTAATATCTGGCAAAAACAAAACAACACATTCATTAGATAAATGAGGGTTCTTCTAAATGGTTCTATTCTGAACTTGACCTTTAAAGATTCTCTCGAAAAAAAAATGGCCGACAAAAAGTTCTCCAGATGTTCCACTGTTCGGAAAAATTACGGTTATTTTTTTGTGGAATCGGTGAAAAATTACAGGATCAACGCTCCTATAAATGGTTCTCCATGGAACCCTTTCTTATGGGGGTTTGAAACACTAGGTTTCTGAAGGAACATTTTATGAATTGTATCTTGTTTTCTCAGTGGTTGTGGTCTACAGGTTCTACAGTGGATAATTAAGGGTTCTGCTTGGAATCCTGTTTGGGTGGAGAAACGCTGGTGGGTTCCCAAAAAACCCTTACGTTTACAAAATATTTGATGATTTTCTGTTTTTTGGGACAATCAGAGAAGTGAAGTGATTTCATGAGCACATCATAGCAACCAAAGCCCAGATGTTTTGGGATTTATTTAAACTCTTCTACACAAGCAGGGATTATAATTGTATAATTCTTTACGTTTGTGAGCCAATTAAAGCACAGGGGGCAGGGCTAACTGACAGATAACTGTGTGTGTCGCCCCCTGGTGGAAAAAAACGAGTATTTATTTATTTATATTTTCTTTGTAGAAATTATGAAAGAAGAGACCAAGCTGAAGTAACCAACAGGGTTTGGCTTTATTGAAGAAAAACAAACACATTTTGTCATTGAGACTTACATTTTGTTTGAGTCTACAGACCCAAAGAGTTACAAAGGTCCTTTTTTTTCTTTTTTTTTTTTTTTTTTTTCTTTTTTTTTTTTGGGTTGGGGGGGGGGGGGGGGCGTGGTTGTTGTTTTTTTCCCCCAAAAGCAAGTGTTTCGTTCGACACAGAACCAAACACACTCAGCCGTACGTCACTGCTGACGCACAACCAGACTTTACACCGTTCAGAGTCCGCACAGCCGGCCTGCAACCGCACCCAGGGAACAAAAACCCAGCAACACGGTACGATACAGAAACGCAAAAAAGTACAGTTGAGTTTGTGAGGACACGATTCAGAGGTGGTTTCACTGCATCACAAAAAAACGCTTTCATCAAACATCAAGATCAACGTCTTCAGTGGAGTTCGAGATCTGTTAATTCCTGAGACTGGGTCTGTGTGTGTGTGTGTGTGTGTGTGTGTGTGTGTGTGTGTGTGTGTGTGTGTGTGAGAGAGCTGGTACATTTTAAATACATGTCTCATAGCCATGGTTTTAGTTCATATCTCAGCAGTCCATTAGACGAGGATCCTCAGAGGAACGTCGGCTTTAGAATCTAAATTCACTGCTGTGTCTAGAACCGACTTCAGACCACTGCCACACACACTTGTGTGTTAAAAGTCTTGAATTCATTCACACACACGCAGGGTTATACAGTCTATAAGGCAGGTGTGTGTGTTTGTGTGTGTGTGTGTTGACAAATTTCATTTTAGGAACCTTTTGGGAGTCTTTTCAAGAGCAAACTAACATTTTCAGGAAAGGTTGTAGGGTTCAGGAACCGGAACCTTAAAAAAGATCACAGGGTTTTTGCCAGCGAGTTTTATTGGAGACCTTTGGAACCTTTTTAGGAACTTTATTAGGAATTCTGAATAGTTTTTCCTCCCAAACTACACTACATTAGGAACTTTTTTTCTAGGAACATTTTTATCAGCAGACTTATTTTCTCCAGAAACTCACATTTCAAGGAACTAGGAACCTTCTGAAGAACCCTTACACAAAGCTAGAACTGTTTTAAGGGCCCAGGAACCGTTTTTTTTAAACCCACAACTGTTTCTTTTTTCAGAAAGCCTACAGTTCCTGTGTTTCTAAAGGAACCTTTTAAAGATTCAAACACAAGTCAAACTTCTGGAGGTTCAAGACTCCAGGAAAGTTTTCAGAAATCTTTAAACTGGAACCAGGAACCCAAACCAAGAAATATTTAAGGTGAAGGAACCTTAAAAGGGGAAAATACAGGAACCTTTTAAAAACTGCTCAGGAACCTTTTCAGGAACACAATAACCTTAAAAATGAATAATGTTTAAACCAGCAGGATTATGTGTATGTGTGTGTGTGTGTGTGTGTGTGTGTGTCAATACAACACAAAACATCTGTGTGTAAGGTCTTCATTTGGGTTCTGTTCCAAATCACTAGTCATAAAAACACTTTTATCTCAGAGCTCGTCTCGCACGTCGCCATGGTAACGCTCCCATCCTAAACCACATCCTACTCACTACATAGTGCACTATTATGATTTTTTTTTTTACCATTTCACAGCCAAACATTAACCCATAATGCACTTGTAGGGGGAGGGGGTGTTTTAATAAAAATAAAAAAAAAGACAGGAAATATTTGAATTCGTCACGAATCCACGTTTTAGTTCACGTAAAAAAGTCCAGAGCGATTTATTCATATTTATTACACATAGAAACCCGAGCTAGCTGGGGTTAGCAAGGCGACCTGTGTGTGTGTGTGTGTGTGTGTGTGTGTGTGTGTGTGTGTGTGTGTGTGTGTGTGTGTGTGTGTGCATGCTTGTAAAAAGCACTAATACTGTGCAAATCTAAGTGGTTTTATATTTACAGAAATAAAAATATTTATATATATTTATTTTTATGTATATACACGTTTGGACAGTAGCATACAGTCCATTTGTGAGTGTGTGAGTGTTACCCCCCCGATCCATACATCAGAGAGACATATAGATAGATAGATAGATAGATAGATAGATGAATAGATGAATAGATCTTATTATCTATCTATGATGTAATCAGGTGACTTCCTGTACCTATGTAAGAACAGCTCTTTGGGTTCTGTCACACCGAGCCGACAGGACCGGAGATTATTCCTGTGTGTGTGTGTGTGTGTGTGTGTGTGTGTGTGTGTGTGTCCCAGTGTGATGGTTCTGGACAGTCATTTCAGTAAAACTCTAAATCTAAATGTTATAATTATCCTGAAACACTATTCATTATCCCCAGGAACTCTCTCTCATTGCCTTTTAATTCAGGAACTCGTCCAGGAACCCATTAACTATGTTTCTTCATGAAGATGTGAAAATTTTCAGGAACTCAGAAACGTTTAACCGGGAACGTTTGTTCAGGAACCTTCTAACTAAGGATCACAAGACCCTTTTTAGAAAAGAAAAAAAAAAAAGTGGAACCTTGTCGAGCGCCTCGCAACAACTTTACGAACCATTTTTTAATTTTGATTCCAATTTTAGGAATTTCTTTAATTTTACTTCTATCGATCAGCCAAAAAATGGTAAAAAAAAAAAAAAAAAAAAACCTCTACATTAGCCAGGGTTGTTTATAGAAAAAAAATCAGGAGGCAGGAACTAATCTATCAGACCTCCACAGCACTGCAGGTACTGATTCATGCGCTGGTTCTTGGTCTGGTTCTCCAGGTCGGCTTGATGTGTCAGAACATGTGTAAGTGGGAGTGTCTCTTCTCCTCCAGACGTATTAAAGAAAAAGCAGCAATTATCAGTTTAGATTAAATTAGCGACGACCACACCCTTATTTTACTGGCCACGCCCACTTACAATCATATATCGTCTTAGAGAATGAGTAAATGTGTGTTAGATAAATAGATAGAATGAGTAAATGAGAGAGAGAGAGAGAGAGAGAGAGATCCCGGTCTATAGATGTCTTGCCCAGCAGGAAACAAGCCTTCTGTAAGGGCTACACCAGTGACACATAGTGTCACTAACATTATGGCATTAATGACGGTAATTTTTTATATCTTTTGAATAAAACTAAGCTATTTGTATAGATATATAACTCTATATATTTATATGTATATATGTTAATACTGTACAGCTCAATTTTTTTTACAATCAAGAAATAGATACAATTTGTATCAACAAGCAAAAGGTCGTTTCTGGACATTTGAGGCGCGATGGCTTGCTGCGAGTCAACAAAATAAATCAGTGCCTCAGAAGTGGCAGGAAAAAAGTTACCTCAGACGCGGTCATGCTAATATCAGGCGTTAACCGTGCAGCGTTGTAGCATTACAGCGTCGTAGCAAAAGACAGCAAACATAGAACTTTTTTTTTTTTTTTTAAGTTCTTGACCTTATTTGAATTACAGGAATCTTTGTAAGAACCTATTAGTGTGGTGCAAATTGCATGTGTACAGGTGTATAAATCTTATAGCCTGAGATACAGTGCCTAGTGAAGCTAGTTTGTTTAGCCATGTTTCATAAGGAGGAACCTTTTCAGAAACTTAAATGGCATTTCAGGAAGCCAGGAACCTTTCTATGGGGATTTACGTAGAGGTGAGTGCTGATTGAGTGCTGATTGAGTGCTGATTGAGTGCTGATTGAGTTTTTGTTCCATGATTCTGTATGTGGCTGCATTACTGAAATAAATGTTCTCAGTTTTTTCACAAGGAAACAAGCAGGAAAGCGAGAACAAGCGGAAAAAAACAAAAACAATGAGACGTGGGGAAAAATGTAGCAGCAAGCGACCCGTCAATCAAATGTCAGAAACAACCCAACGTCAGCCTGGTGTTCCATGTGTGTGTGTATCGCACAGGGAGAAACAGGTAGGCAGTGTGTCGCAACCTTCCCACGAGCGAGAACCTGCGCTCATGAAAACAAAACCTCCAACAAACTACAACGACGGAAATAAAGTTTCCTTTTTCTACCCAGACGGAGAGAATCTCATCTCTGAGTCTGTAAACATTCAACCGTTCTGCTAAGATTGCGCTAATATAATAATATCATATACAAAAAGGGGCGGAGCCACGACGTCTCCCAGCACAAATCAGAAAACAGATGCTCTTCAGGAGCATTTTGCCGATTAGACGCGCGTCCACTTCCGTCCCTCTGTTAACACACAAAATCTTGTTAATTTGCGATACGTCTTAACTTATTAACGAGCCAATTAAGTACCAAGCTCTCGATAAATTCTCATGCATCGATTCGGAGCTTGTTAAAGCTATAACGACTACCTTTCTAAACGCTCAAATTTACACGTGTCCTCCTCAATGCCATTGCGTACAAAATAGACGTTTCGGGATCAGGACCAGATTACGGACTTCAGCTAGCTAGCTAATCAGTTTATTTGATAGATGTAATGCTTAGCTACTGTTATTAACTTAAAATAATGTTTACGATTAGCCGCTTGGTGTAAGACAAGCTAGCGGAGTAGCTAGAACATTTTTTTAATTGCAATTAGTTTGGAGCTACGTAGGCGTTTTCCTTCAGTTTACGCGCCAAAGTTAAAATCATCCGTGTGAATCTCTGCCCCTTAATCATTTCTACAAACCTGGAGAAACGCGCCAATTTGGTCAAATACGCAGCTGTTACCGAAACAGACTTCAAAGACCACGTAAACCATTAAACCCCAGAAAGTTTCTAGATTTCGTAAAAGCTACAGCACAACAAACACGTCGAACAGCATATATAAACACACATTAATTATCTTTTTGGCCTTGCGTAAGCAGCATGAAGGAATCCTTTAAAATGGCGTAGTGCGAGCGAGGAAACTGGGATGCCGTTTGTTTGTTTGATTTCGTTTTTTTTGGCAGGTCGGCGTCGTTTTACTACGAATACCAAGGTAGTCTTCGTGAAGTGGTATATCGCTAAGAACAGGAAAATATTTGCTCTAAATTACCGCTAGTGCTTAAATACTAAACACGCACGGTGACCTCGACAAGCATCAGAAAAAAATATATATTTATATTTATATATTGATATATTACCACGTTAACACACTTGTGGTGAGGTCACACGATGTAAGGCCATAAAAGTTTCAAAAGGTCAAAGTTCATGCTTTGAGGTACTCCAGAGTTTACGCTCCTTTCGGAAAATCTTCACGTATTTTACATAACCAGAAAAGAAAAATAAAAGAGAATAAACGCACAGTCACAATATTTACACTGGTGCAAGACAATACGTCATTGTACTCGGATCACAATCATTTCTGATCAGCGTTTCCCTACAAGGGTTTTGTTTTTTTTCTTTCAAGAATTCTATTGAATGCTAAAATGCAATTAATATGAGACGATATTTGCCAGAGAATAATTGCTCTGTAGTTGTTGCTTTAGTTTTCACAAAGGGGACATTTGCGCATTAGCTTAGCTGCAACGTGTTCAGGTACTCCAGCTATCATCAAGGTGAAATACAGTAAATAAAAAAAACTATGAATTGATGAGCTATGAGCTATATTGATATGCCAAAATTTGGGAATTACATCGTAAACAACATCAAGCAACAGAATCGCTTCATTCTCCAATGGATGGTTTCTTTAAATTGGAATGAAGCCGACCATCACATGGATCAACCGACCATCATCCATACCTCATGTAGCATTGCTAATTCTTTTCCTTATGCACAGGAAAGAATTATGTTGCAATATTGAAGGATCATTCGGAAGAAAAGGGTTGATATCTTTCAAGTGACTGGTTGCGTAGATTATGAAATTGAAAGAAAGAAAACAGAAATCGTTGAAAACGTTGCGTTGCTTCCCCTTTTGCTTGCTCAATGACAGGACCGTAGTTTCGTTACAATAACTGCTGCTAGCTGCTGAGGATCTGTCATATGAGGATTCTTCTCCATGACCGAATGGACTACGTATGCTGGGAAGATATTGCAGAGGTTTCGATATGTCTGGTACTGGTGTTCAGGGATCGGGTGTCGCTCTTGTGGTTCCACCAGTCCATGAGGTCCTGGTGACATGTCCCACGGTGATCTCCAAATCTGTTCCATTTTTTCTGGCATACTCCGGACCATCACTCTTTCACAGCAGGGCATGAGTCCTCCCGTCAGCCCGTACCCTCCATACCCGTAAGGCTCATTCCCACATGGCAAAGGATCCCAGCTGGCATGTTGCTCTCGACACAGAGGGGGGCGACGCTGCCGGAGAGGGTTACTTTCATAAAGACGGGAATCTGAAATGCTGTCCATTCGTGTCATTCCCAAAGATCTGCCTGGCTGAGCAGGACCGGACGAAGGCAACACATTCTGGGGAAGCAGAGGATAGTCACCGGGGCAACTGGATCGAGCTCCAATCACCTGATGCTGCGTGTGAGGCACAAGATGGGCCGAGGTTTGTTTGCGTGGCCCCGGTTTGGGTTCATCCGTGCCGTAACTTTGGACTCTGGTCAAAGCCTCATGGTGGAACCCATGAGCAAAAGCTTGCAAACGAGACTGTACCTGGGATTGCACTTGGGATTGAGCAGATGGTGGAATCTTCATCCCATCATCCATGCTACCTTCCATGGAATACATCTCTCCACTGTAGGAGGAGAAGGAGTCCGAAGAGCGGCTGCGTCCAGATTCAGGACAAATGCTGGAAGCTCGACCAGGATACCCTCCTCCGACTCCGACTGGATCTGGCTGTTCTAAGCTACAGAAGCTGTCTTGCATGCTTCCTAAGCTTAAAGTGGAGAAATCGCTCAGCATTGAATAGTATCCATGGTCGCTAACTACGGAATCGTATTTGGGAAAGGGTTCACTGTATGCCACGGATGCACCCTGGCTGTTGGTGACCAATATTGGAGGGTACTGGATGCTTCCGGCATGTTCTAGCGAGCTGTGGGTGAAGTGAAGTGACCCCGGTACTGGACTACTAGCCGAACGAGTGTTCAATGCCCCGGCTGCGTGACTTTTTGTCGGAGGCATGGTCGGGACGCTGAGAGCTGTCACTAAAGATGGAACCGAGTTTGCTTCGGATTTCCGAGCTGGACAGAGTCGCTCCTCCTGCTCACAACCCACAGAACGAATGCTGGGGTCCGATTGACGTTTCGGCGCCACTCGCTTCACCTCAGAACAGTCTCCTTTCGTGATGGTGCCAGAAATGCCGCATTTTGCGAGAGCACCTTCGCTCATGGTCTTGACCGCAGACAGCTTGGCGAAAGCTCGGAGTTCGTCTGCGACGGATCGTATCGGCTGCGCTGCTCTCTCCGGGTGGTAGTACTTACACTTGTGGCCATACGTACACTTCTTACCTAAAGTTTTAAGAAAATAGAAATAACCTTAAAATTAACATGTGGCACATTTACATGTGACAGTAATTGAATCTCTGACATGAAGATAGTGCAGAGTTGCCTACATTTGCTGTACTGACCGTAAGGACACGGTTGCTTTTTGTGCTCCGGGACGACAGGACGCTTACGAAGGAAGTTTTCCAGGCTTGGTCCATGTCGGCCTAGTGGGTCATCCGGTGGCATAAACCTACCGAAAATCAAATAAAATCCTAAAATGATGTCATGTGACGCATCATCGTTTACATCACATAATAGCAAAAGAACAAAAAAAGAGATCTAAAACCTGTAGCTTACTTGTCATTGACAAAACTGTACATGAGCAGCCGTTCCTCGATGAACTTTTTCCACTCTGGTTTTTCATTCTGCAGATCTCTATAGTTATCGTTCGACACGATGATGCCGTCGGAATCACACGCCAATTTAACGATAAAACGATCATCGTAACAGACCACACGTCGTCCCTGGACCCGGCGAGAAGGAGTGAAGACGAGGATTTTCTCTTTCTCCAACTTCCTCAGGATTTCCTGATCTGAAGACAGACGTGGCATCACAGATTAAATCTCCTAACAAAACAGAGAAGCACAAATCCTATCGGGTTTTTGTTTTGTTACATACATACCAGTTATTGGAGCATCGGGTCGGGACTGCTCTTTCCTCCACGCCGGTACAAACACCGTAATGTCTTTGTGTCCTCGCTCCAGGAACCAGTCGACCGCCAACTGGATGCCCAGGCATGAGAAAACCTCTTTGTTTCCATGACTACAAAGCATCCCAGAAACCAAGTTACTCATACGCACATAGTGATATTCACAGGTGATCATCAACCTACAGCTTGTACGCTTTATTCATAAACCGCATCCGTAGACCGCTTTACCATGTAGGTGTGGACTACACCTGTCCTGCCACTTTATAGGATACTATAAAAGCCAGGGGTGCTGGCGTGTCTCGTATTATACCACTCCGTGATGACAGTCAAGGAATCAAAAAGCACCAGAAGTACAAGATGGCTTGTTATTTTCTCGACAAACCATGTATTTGCTGACCGTGCCTAGAGGGGGCAGTGGTGCACCTTCTGTAGCAGCAGTAGATAGATTTCTGGTGGAAGACACATGCACGGGGTATACACTTGGTAAACTGGGGACTTGTTAATGTTCTGTGTAAAGCCTGAATACGCTGGTGGCAAAAATTACATTCCCTCCTTCACTTATGTTCAGGATGTGGGTGATAAACCTGCACTTCTACTGGCCAGACACCAAAGCCCTGCCTACTTGCTTTCTATTGGTTCACAGTAGCAGGCGTCACATATTCTCCTAAATGAAATCGACTATTCTTTTATTTCCTGCGTCCTTTCCCTTTCAGTGAATTGCTCGGTCTGTTGAGTGGAGGGCCACGTGTATCGGCATGGCAACAGGGTGAAAGCTACAGCTAACGATGATGATGCCACATTTGGATGAAGATGGTTTCATCAAGCAAGGAGTGTAGTTAGCAAGATGCACACTGGTACATAGCAGCGCTTTAGGCATTAATATTAGCGGTCGAGCGATACAGGTAGCTACGTGGGATCGTACTCGCCGATAAGCGATTAATCACCTGATAGTTTTTCAAATGGATAGTGGATTAAAAAACAAAGAAGCATAACAGTCCATGTAAAATAGTACTGAACTTTATTACAAAAATAAAAAACAGTACTGAAAAATTTATAATACTGAAATATAATGAATAATAAATAAATAATACTGAAAATGTGCTCAATGAAAAGAATATGAGTCTATGCATTAATTAATATAATTATATAATTAATAAAATATAGATATAATATAGCGCTCTCCGTGCAGCACACAAGGCCGCTCTTGTAGTGACAGCGGACCAGAAGAACTATCCGTCTGGATTTTTGCTGATAGTTCCAGCAAACGGCTATCAGTGCCGATTAAATGGCAAAACCGATGAATCGATCGACCTCTATTTAACTTGGACACTGGCATCGGTGGGGCATCTGGGAACGACATTAAACTGAAATGAGAGCAAAAAAGTTGAATCTGGAGTCTGTAAACTTCTCCCCTCTCAACGTGTCTAAAGTTGCTTTAAGCTGTAAAGCCGTCTATTCTAAAAGGTCGTTCTGGTACACAACTCGTGCTTCCACCACACCGCTACAACTCCCACAGGCTCATGCTCGATTCTGACAGATTTATATGGTTTTGCAAAAAACCCAGCAGGTAGTTTGTGTACCTCATGGCCACGTTGGATCCGTCTATAACGATGGGTCGGAGGTTGTCATACGTGTCGTTTGTCTCCTCCTCGAGTGATGCTTCAGGACTCACGGATTCCTTCGCTCCAGAGCCACGCGGGCTTAGCGCTAAACCGGCCGGTGTTAATCCAGCAGACGTCTGCGTCTGCGTTTGTGCCTCGATTTCTCCTCGATTCCCGAGTCGCACGAGTTCGGCCAGGACGTCGTTAGTGAGCGCGCTCGGACCCAGTTTGCTCAGCACGGCCTCCACCTGCTCGCCGGAGTACCCGAGTTTCAGCGCAAACTCCATTTTGCTTTGGTAGTCCCGATCAGAAGGTGTGTGGCTCATTAACTGAATGGGCGGAGCCAGCGATGAGGAAGTGGGAGTGGCCGGAGAATCGTCAGTGCGCAGTTCCTGTAGCGTGCTGCTCTGGCTAAAACTCGGACGGTCCAGACACGGAGAGCGGCATAGCTGCCGGTGAGGTTTAGTCCCCATCATCAGTTCGGTTTTCCTTGCTCTTCCTCCTCCTCCTCTTCCAGCACTCCGTCTCTCTCCTTCACTCTCCGAGCTACTCCCTTCTTCCTCTCCTTCCTCGTCCTCCATCAGCTCGGGCGCATGATCTCGGGCCTCGGAGCTCTCGGGCTCGTGGAAACGACGCTGGAGCCACAGGGTCAAACGCTCATGATGTCTCTGAGCCGGAGAGATCAGAGACACAATGTAGTTCTGGAGAGAGAGAGAGAGAGAGAGAGAGAGGGAGAGAGAGAGAGAGAGAGAACTCTAAATATTTATACACATATGACTGTCTTTGCTGTCCATCTCTCTTTCTTTTTCTTTCTTTGTCTGTGTCTGTTTAACTATATTCCTGTCTGTCTTTCTTTCTCTATCCATTATTCTCTTTTTTCTCTTCCTCTTTTTCATTTTTTTCTCCCTTTCTGTCTGTCTCTTTATCTCTTTGTTAAAATTGTTATTCTCTCTTTCTCTATCTGTCTTTCCCTCCTTGTCTGTGTCTATCTCTGCATTCTCTCTTTTTCTATATCTGTCTGTCTTTCTCTTTCTGTCTGTTTGTCTGTCTTTCTCTTCCACCGTCTGTCTCTCTGACTGTCTATCTTTCTCTTCCTCTGCCTGTCTGTCTGTCTTTCTCAACCCTTGTATGTCTTTCTTAACCCCTGTCTGTCTGTCTGTCTGTCTGTCTGTCTGTCTGTCTTTCTCTTCCCCTGTCTGTCTGTCTGTCTATCTTTCTCTTCCCCTGTCTGTCTGTCTGTCTGTCTGTCTGTCTGTCTGTCTGTCTATCTTTCTCTTCCCCTGTCTGTCTGTCTGTCTGTCTGTCTGTCTGTTCCCCTGTCTGTCTGTCTGTCTGTCTGTCTGTCTGTCTGTCTGTCTGTCTGTCTGTCTGTCTCTTTCTCCATCTGTCTGTCTCTCTGTCTCTTTCTGCTTGTTTGTCTCTTTTCCCACATATTCACTGATGGAACTGAACAGTCTGGAACGTTCCGTGTTCTCTGACTGGTGGAAGGGGTTTAACGTGTTATGACATCATAGCGCTTATACCAAGCGAACAACATTAAACAAGAGAGCAAGTCAAGATAGTGATGGAGGATAAATAAACATCAGGAAGAATAAAACTGAATCTGAATCATAAATTTATGTTCTGCTAGTTAGCATGCTAGGTGCAAACACACACACACACACACACACACACACACACACACACATTTACGTGTTAAAAGAACGAGCTAACGAACCTGCTAATTAGCATGCTAGCATAAGTGGGAGCAATAAGTATTATATTTTAATAAACAAATCCTTTCCTGTACAGGACTTCATTACTCAGGGATCTAATCTAGCATGCTAATCTAATCTCCAATCCTATTTAAGGCTGTGTGTGTGTGTGTGTGTGTGTGTGTGTGTGTGTGTGTGTGTGTGTGTGTGTGTGTGTGTGTGTGTGTATTTGTATCATCCTATGTACCTGCAAACAGTGCTGTAGTGTGGGCTGTGGTTTAAAGTGTGTGCGCGTGTGTGTGTGTGTGTGTGTGTGTGTGTGTAAGCCGATATCACCATCCAGCTATGAGAGGCTTCTCCGTGCTCATGACACCGGTTGCCTAGCAACGCAGTCCTGTCATCAGCTAACTGCTTTTTAGCAGTCACGACTAACACAAAACACTGCACAATGTTCTCTGGGCAAGCCTGAAACACACACACAAACACACACACACACACACACACACACACACACACACACACACACACACACACACATACCTACAGTGCTAGAGTCACATGTAAACACAACCATGACATGAAGACCAAGATGTGTGTGTGTGTGAGTGTGTGTGTGTGTGTGTGTGTGTGTGTGTGTGTGTGTGTGTGTGTGTGTGTGTTACGCAATACGCAAAGTGTCAGATTAACACATCGCTGGAAATTACAATCTTACGACATTATGGGCTCTTGCTCTCTCTCTCTCTCTCTCTCTCTCTCTCTCCCTCTTTTTCTTTCTTTCTCCCTCTTCTCACCCCTCCCCCACCTTTCTTTCGCTTCCTCCTCTCATCCCTTTTCATCCTCTCTCTCTCTCTCTCTCTCTCTCTCTCCCCCCGTCTCTGCAGATGTGTTGGAGTGCGTTCCCTCCTTCCTCGCTGTGACACGGCCGAGTCGTGACGCCGCGTCCCTCACGGTCCCGTCCCGCCTCTGCTCACCTACAACAGCAGCTGATCTCGGATCAGTCATTTTTTCTGAGCTAATGTCAGATCAACACAATCTGCACATCAAACACGTACAGCTGATCTCAGATCAGTCCATCAGGGTTTTTTCCTCTGACTGCAGATCAGATATGTAGATCAGATATGTCAGGTTTAAAAGCACCTGTGCACTGCTATCTAACTGCTGATCTCAGACCAGTCTTCAGATCATCAGCTGACACAGGATCAGTTTACTACACACAAGCATCTAAACTGATATAACAGCTGATCTGTTTCTGATTGCTGAAGAACTGACTTCAGATCAGTACAGAAACAGCTGCTCTGCCAAATGACTCCTGATCAGCTACAGTCAGCATCCTAACACCTGACCTGAGATCAGTGTACAGTCGCTACGTAACATCTCAGAACAGAACAGTCTCCTGCTGCTACTTCTCTGATCTGAGCTTTGCTTCTGCATATCCACTGACTCCAGACCAGCTCCATTCAGCAAGCAGCAATCCATAAAGCCATGACCACTTCCAACAAACTGATTTTAGATCAGAGTTCACTCCTAAATTATTTTGCAAAAGGTTCTAAAGTGAGTTACAGGGTGATGAGGGGTCTGTTCTAGAGTTAGTTATAGTACGATGTGTGATCGGGTCTAGAGTCAGTTACAGGGTGATGAGGGGTCTGTTCTAGAGTTAGTTATAGTACGATGTGTGATCGGGTCTAGAGTCAGTTACAGGGTGATGAGGGGTCGGTTCTAGAGTCAGTTACAGGGTGATGAGGGGTCTGTTCTAGAGTCAGTTACAGGGTGATGAAGGGTCGGTTCTAGAGTTAGTTATAGTACGATGTGTGATCGGGTCTAGAGTCAGTTACAGGGTGATGAGGGGTCGGTTCTAGAGTCAGTTACAGGGTGATGAGGGGTCGGTTCTAGAGTCAGTTACAGGGTGATGAGGGGTCGGTTCTAGAGTCAGTTACAGGGTGATGAGGGGTCGGTTCTAGAGTCAGTTACAGTGTGATGAGGGGTCGGTTCTAGAGTCAGTTACAGTGTGATGAGGGGTCGGTTCTAGAGTCAGTTACAGGGTGATGAAGGGTCGGTTCTAGAGTTAGTTATAGTACGATGTGTGATCGGGTCTAGAGTCAGTTACAGGGTGATGAGGGGTCGGTTCTAGAGTCAGTTACAGGGTGATGAGGGGTCGGTTCTAGAGACAGTTACAGGGTGATGAGGGGTCGGTTCTAGAGTCAGATAAAGTATGATGTGGCGTTGGGTGTGAGAGTTTGGTTCTAGAGTCTGATTAAATTATTACATCAAAATGCAAATATAAATACATAAATAAATAAAGAATCTCAAATAAAAGTATAAAAAGGTAAACACGCTGTACAGTGTTTTCTTTTTGTTTTAGTTTAAAATGATCCCAAATTTGGAAACTTTCTGTCATGTTCTTTGGCCTGAATCTTCTCCTCACCCCTCCGTTTCTTTCTCTCCGTTCCACCATTTTTCATTCTGCAGCGTCTTCTGTGTTCAAATAAATAAGAGATCAGCGGGTTTTAGCGGGTGGTGCGTCAGTAAAAACGGTCTGTGGGGAAACACAGAATAGAATAGCATTTATAGAATATCTCCATGATCCATGTAGTTAAATGGACTAAACGAAGCATCAAGGCAAATCATTTTTATTTGAATTACTCAAATAATTGTTTCAGCTCTAGTGTGATGTCAGATCATTTCTAAACTCTGCTTGCAGGTGATGTCAGATCAGTTCTGGACTCAAATCTAGAATCAGTTAGTGTGGGATTTCAGATTGGATCCAGCATCAGGCTGCGTATGATTTTATAATTAGTATGTATCTGATATAGAGGCCTACATCTTGATTAGACTTACTGTAGAACTACGAACTACAATGTTCCTGTTGACTTGGACTCTAGACTCTCTAGGTACTAGATCAATTTCTCTAAAGCCTAATGAACCTTTTTTGTGACTAAAACATGAATTTAAATCTGGATGGAATTTACTTCCCTAGATCATAATTCTGATCACGGGTTCTAGAGCTCCGCTTTACCGGGTTCTAGAGCTTCGCTTTAGCGGGTTCTAAAGTTCTTATCCGCTTGGTTTTGTAGTGCTGGGATTTGAGAGAGAGCGCAATAACCAGGATCATCTTGGAATTCCTGTGAACGCAAAGCTACCACGGTTCGTGGACCTTTGCCTAAAGAGATTTCCAGAACTTTCTTCTAGAACCTCTAACATTTTCAGGTCGGCTCTCGGTAACAACATCGTGGTGTTTCAGCCTGAGTGTTTACTGCATTAGAGACTCGATGATCCGGATCAGTGTCCGTTCGCCATTAATCAAAACAAACATGGGAACTTGACAGGAAGTGGAATCCAGACAGGAAGTAAAAGGGGACAATGTGAAGTGTTTCAGGTTTTACACAATAACAAACTTTCCCCACATGGCTGCCGCACAGTGAGTCAGGGAAGATTTCCACATGCTAGGAATTGAAGAATGATTCTTTTTGCAAACATTACGCATCTTCAAATCCTCCTCCACTCCTCCACTCTCTCTCTCTCTCCGTCTCTCTCTCTCTCTTTCCCCTTCTCTCATCTTCTATTTTCCTGCTCTCCATCCTCACCTCCTCCATAACACAGGCTGGGAAAGCAGCAAGGCCACTGTGCACTCAAGCAGCTCACACACACACACACACACACACACACACGCACACACACACACACACACCAGCTCGTCTCATAGCAACAAGTGGAGTGTGTTCTGTCGTGAAGCAGTGCGTCGGGCCTGTTCGAGGCCCACAGTGGAGTTCCGCACACGCACTCTCCATGCATGCTGTGCAAAAAGACTGCTAGAACGCTAGCTGTATGAACACACACACACACACACACACACACACACACACACACACACACACACAGCATTCCTGTAAACACCATGATGATGCTTGCGTCAGACAGAAATTATCTTCTTTCCAAAAAGAAGCATGCTTACATCCTCAAAGAAGCTGAGCTGATTAGCTTTTATATTATTAGCATTCAACCACAATCCAACCGCCGGAGCTTCAAACTAATAAGCGCTAATCAGTAATAAATTATATTATAAACAGCAGAACGTAGCTCATCGTGCCACTCAGAACGTTAGCATACCAGTCAATCCCTGTTGTTATCGTCTGTTTTTGACAATCTAAGGCTGAATTATCTAGTTCGCTAGCTTTGCCTGAGTTAACCTTGCTAGCTAGAAACCCTAGCCTCAAACCCACATCAGAAGAAAACATTTTTGAAAAAATATATCGTTCCAAATGAACTGATAAATACGGCAGAAATCACACGTAGCTAGCTACGTAGCTTACACGTACACGTCTTTCAGACTCGTGACAGACTACGAAAAGTAGATTTGTTTCAATAAACAAAAACATGAGGACCGTTCAATAGCGCTACCTAGCATGCAGCGGAGGAATCTCATGAAAGTTATTTAGCTGGACAGATCAAAATAAAGCTCGCGGCTACTGTTACACTGACTAGCAAAAGAGAACTAGATCGTTATAATTATTTTTAAAGGAGCAGTTTTTAAAGCGTAGCGCCCTCTGCTGATAAACAACAACAATGAACTTAACCTTAAAATGCAGCTGACTCCACCCACCCAGCCACACCCACCACACTGACGCTGCACTAATGCCTTATGATGTACTTTTAGAAGAAAAAGGGGTGGAGTTTTATGCTATTTAAGATGGGGGTGGGGCTAACTTAATACATTCATTTGAACTTAATGTGATTGTTTCCATAGTAACAGCTCGTCACGGTGTTTCAAAACGTTCGTTCCTCAGGACAGACGGGTTTTTACGCTTCTTCTCCTTCTTCTCTCTGGTTTCTATGGTAAGCTAAGAAGCTAGCAGTGGAGACGTGGTATAAAGCGCCTGGCAGCTGCTATACCGTACGTGAGAACATGAACCAACGTTACACGAAGCTACGGAGTGTTCCCTCATATCGCTGTAGCGCAGGAGGACCCTCCAGGATGCGTCATCTGAGGAACATAATCAACCTCATGGTGATGATGGAGACTCCACTTTTTCTTTACACCACTAGACTGTGTGTTTTACTGCATAACAGGAGTCGTGTGTGTGTGTGTGTGTGTGTGTGTGTGTGTGTGTGTGTGTGTGTGTGTGTGTCTGAGATGAAGGAGAAGAAGATGAGTGTGTGTGTATCCTGCAGGAACATGTTTCTGAGATGAAGGAGAAGAAGATGAGTGTGTGTGTGTGTGTGTGTATCCTGCAGGAACATGTTTCTGAGATGAAGGAGAAGATGAGGAGTGTGTGTATTCTGCAGGAACATGTTTCTGAGATGAAGGAGAAGAAGAGTGTGTGTGTATCCTGCAGGAACATGTTTCAGAGATGAAGGAGAAGAAGAGTGTGTGTGTGTGTGTATCCTGCAGGAACATGTTTCTGAGATGAAGGAGAAGATGATGAGTGTGTGTATTCTGCAGGAACATGTTTTTGAGATGAAGGAGAAGAAAATGAGTGTGTGTGTGTGTGTGTGTGTATCCTGCAGGAACATGTTTCAGAGATGAAGGAGAAGAAGAGAGAGTGTGTGTGTATCCTGCAGGAACAGATTTCTGAGATGAAGGAGAAGAAGATGAGTGTGTGTATCCTGCAGGAACATGTTTCAGAGATGAAGGAGAAGAAAATGAGTGTGTGTATCCTGCAGGAACATGTTTCAGAGATGAAGGAGAAGAAGATGAGTGTATGTGTATCCTGCAGGAACATGTTTCTGAGATGAAGGAGAAGAAGAGTGTGTGTGTGTATCCTGCAGGAACATGTTTCAGAGATGAAGGAGAAGAAGATGAGTGTGTGTATTCTGCAGGAACATGTTTCTGAGATGAAGGAGAAGAAGAGTGTGTGTGTGTATCCTGCAGGAACATGTTTCAGAGATGAAGGAGAAGAAGGTGAGTGTGTGTATTCTGCAGGAACATGTTTCAAAGATGAAGGAGAAGAAGATGAATGTATGTGTATCCTGCAGGAACATGTTTCTGAGATGAAGGAGAAGAAGATGAGTGTGTGTGTGTGTGTATCCTGCAGGAACATGTTTCTGAGATGAAGGAGAAGAAGATGAGTGTGTGTGTGTGTGTGTGTATCCTGCAGGAACATGTTTCTGAGATGAAGGAGAAGATGAGTGTGTGTGGCGACAGCAGGTCCTCAGTAAACACATCGTGATGCCTTCAGGTCCCTGAGCACTTACTTTAGCCCTGCTGCAGTCTTCCTCCGTACCATCCTGGATGATCACGACCACAACGCCGCCGGGCTGCGGCTCGCTCCTGGGCTCGGTGTCGGACCCGGTGTGGGTCCTGGTGTCGGTGTGTGTCCCGGTCCCGGTCCCGTTGTGGATGCGTGTGCGCGCACGCGTGTGGGTGTGTGTGTGGGTGTCGGCGGCGCTGCAGCTCACCCTGACCCGAAAAACGCGCTCGATGTGCGGGATGGAGCGCTGCAGCAGCGGGCCTGCACTTGCCGGAGCTGCCAGCTCCAAAACCATTTATTTACAGTGGGAGCGGATATGATGCTTCTCTTCTCTTCTCTTCTCTTCTTTTCTCTTCTCTTCTCTTCTCTTCTCTTCTCTTCTCTTCTCTTCTCTTCTCTTCTCCTCTCTCCTCTCCTTCTCTTCTCTTCTCTTCTCTTCTCTTCTCTTCTCTTCTCTTCTCTTCTCTTCTCTTTTTAAACGATCACGACGAGCGACACAGGCCCGTTCTCCTCCTCCTCCATCACTGATTACCGAGAATAATATTCAGTCGGAGGGTCTTATAATATTAAGTACATTTATTTATTTATTTTACCGATAAAAAGAAAAAAAAACGCGCGGGCACCGGGTGAACCCCGAAATCCTCCGGTACAGCATCAGCTCGCGCTGCCTCCCACACTGCGCGCGCGTGTGTGCGTCCGTCCGTCCGTGCGCTCGTGCGTGCGTGTATGTGTGTGTGTATGTATGTGTGTGTGTGTGTGTGTGTGTGTGTGTGTGTGTGTGCGCGCGCCCCCTGTCGGCTTCACGAAACCCGGCATGCGCACACAACCATCCAACTGGAGGCGAAAAAAAAAAATATAAAGAACTAAAAAAATAATAACTTTAACTGCACACAAAATATAGAATAAAGTAATGTATATAATTTATGCTTAAATAATATAGAATATATTTATATATGCTAGAAATATCAGAATACCTGCATACATTATTATTGTGATATAATTATATAATTACAGAAATGATATAGTGTAATAAAATAAATACAATCAAGAAGATAAATTGATCTTTTCTTTTCTGATTCAGGAATAAAGTTGTGTGAAAGCCACTACAGTGACTCTGCTGGGTGTCAGGAGATGGATCTCCTTCTCCAACATCGCTATAAACAGGGACATTCTTTTCTCCATATTCTGTATTTATTAACCAGCACCTGGAATGGGTTTCAGGTCTCAGGTGCGTCTTATCATCAGTTCATTTGGGACTTTTCTTACCTTCTTTATGTGCTTTAGAGCATCAGTCGTGTTGTGCAGAGGAAAGTGTGAGTACAGAATCATCACTATTAGTGCTGCTACAACTACTGTACAAATCCAGATTCTAGCAGGAAACACTCAGTTAAACAACGAGAAAAGATCAGAAAAATATCAACAACTTTAAAAGGATCTCCAAGTTCAGTCTCCAAAACCCTCAAACACTATGATGATACATGTTTCATGAGAAGTGTCCCAGGAAAGGAAGACCAAGAGCTACCTCTGCTGCACAGGATACCTTTATTAGAATTACCAGCATCAGAAATCACTGATTTACATCAATACTTTTTGTAATTTACAGAAGAAATATTTCATCATCTACTGTTCAGAGGAGACTGCATGAGTCACACCTTTATAATCAAACTGTGTTGAAACATTTGAAAAGAAGAACAACCAGGAGATAAGAGTTGCTTTGGCCAAGAAACACAAGAAATGGACATCAGATCAGTGGAAAACTGTCCTTTGTTCTGAGATTCTTGGTTCTTTGTTAGACGTATAGAGGATGAACAGACGGTTCCTGAAAGTATGGTTCCCACTGTGAAGAATGAAGGAGGAGGTGTGTTGGTGTGGATCTGGTGACAATTCAAAATAATAAACATATTCTGGTTCTTTAACACTTTTTTGTTTACTACAGAATTCCAGATGTTTTCTTTCATAGTTTGGATTCTTCAGTATTAATGTACAATGTTGAAAGTCTTCTTCTTTTTCGTTTGCTCCCGTTAGGGGTCGCCACATCCATAAACCTCCTCCTTGGTCTTCCTCTTTTCCTCCTTCCTGGTGGCTCCATCCTCAGCATTCTCCTACTGATATACCCCATGTCCCTCCTCTGCACATGTCCAAACCATCTCAATCTCTCCTCCCTCACCTTGTCTCCAAAACGTCCTACATGCGCTGTCCCTCTAATAAACTCATTTCTAATCCTGTCCATCGTCATCACTCAAAACAAACATCTCAACATCTTCAGCTCTGCTACCTCCAGCTCCACCTCCTGTCTTTTACTCAATGCCACTGTCTCTAATCCATACAACATCTCAGGTCTCACCACAGTCCTATAAACCTTCCAATGTACAATGTTTAAATAAATAAATAACCACTGAAGGAGAAGGTGTGTCCAGACTTTTCACTGTATATAGAAGCCAATCCTGTCGGTCGCTGTTGTGAATCAGCGGCATCGTGTTGTCGCTAGGAATCCTGGGAAATGGAGTCATAACGGCGATCCCAGCAAGTTGTTTTCGGTTTGCACGCCGAGCTTTAAAAACTGCTTCCGCGTTCGCGAAGCATCACGGGATACCGAGTGTCTAAATCACACTCGCTGTAGTCCTCAGGTGTTTAGCATCCCCGAGCTCTCGCCGCGCTTCACATTCATTCAACAAACAAATAAACTCACCGTGAGAAGGCGAAGATGGCGGACGAGCACGAGCTGCTGAGCAGGCTGGAGAACATGAAGGAGATTCGGTGAGTGAGGAACTCTCCCAGGAACCAGCGGAGGAGCTAGCTCACCTGTTAGCATTAGCTATTGTTTTAAACTTACGGTCTCGAGCGGCTAGTAATGATTCCTCATACACAAAAACATGTTTATATACAAATATAAATAAAAATAGTTTTTTTTTATGATTGGATGCGCACAGAAACACTACACAATTCAACAGATCAGGAGATTCTTATGGTCCAAATCTCGACATTATTGTTATAATAATTCAGAGGGTCACGTGACGAGAGAACTGAAGACCCTGAGCAGAAGATCTGAGCGGAGAAGCTCCTCGTTCCGTCTTCAGCTTCTTTATTGGAACTATAGGAGGAGTTGCTGTGTGTAGACGTGTTTGGGGATCTGCTTATTGACAATCGAACATTTTAATTTATTTCTAATAAAATGAATAAAAACAGATTTGTTTGTTTTGATGACTGAGTTTAAAGAACCGAGTCACTAAAATGATCCGATTTTCCGATCACTGATATAAAGACCCTGGACATCATGACGCTCTTCAAGAAGAGGGTGCACTAACTTTCTCTCGGTGCTGCATGTGGACAGAGAGGTGTACTGAGTGTGTGTGTGTGTGTGTGTGTGTGTGTGTGTGTGTGTGTGTGTGCAGTAATAAGATGATGCAGATGGAGAAGCTGAAGGCTCGTCTCCGCTCCGAGTTTACAACGCTGGAATCTGAGGAGAAACACCTGCGAGAGTACAAACAGGAAATGGAGCTGCTGCTGCAGGAGAAGATGGCACACGTGGAGGAGCTCCGTCTCATCCACACCGACATCAACGTGGTACGTACGAACACAAGAACACACACACACACACACACACACACACACTGATCCAAAACCTGTTTGATTTTGAGTGTGTCCATGAATTCTGGATAAATTCTAGGTATATTCCAAGTGTGTCCAAAAATTCGACATGAATTTCGAGTGCGTCCAGAAATTCTGGATTAATTCCCAGTCTGTCCATGAATTTCGTGTGAATTCCGAATGTGTCCCTGAATTCCAGATGAATTCCGAGAGTGTCCGGATATCCTCGATGAGTTCTGAGAGTGTCCAGGAATTCCGGATAAATTCCAGATGAATACCAAGAGTGTATATGAATTCCGAGTGAATTCCGAGTGTGTTTCCAAGTGAATGAGAGAAAGAGAGAGAGAGAGACACACACACACGCACACACACACACACACACACACACAAGTTTTTCCGAGTGCGTACACAAAATCAGAATATGATGGTGAGTTCCAGATAAATGCCAAATCTGTAATCCATTTTTAATGCAGAAGAAAACAGCAGACATCATCCAGGAAGTTTTCTGGTTCCATCAAGACTTGTGTGGAAAAGTATTGACAGAAAATAATCCAGAGTGTGTATCTGCTGGCTTCGCTCTCCAGGCGTCTGGTTTTGCTTCTGTCTGTTCTGGAAAACCTGCTTGTGTATATGTTTGTTTTAACTGACATGGACATTACAGAAGATTCTGGAATTGTTTGTGGGAAATGTACAGATGTTACCCAGCGAATAATAACGTCATCACTAGTAATAAGACTCACGACAGCGAGCTTTCTGACGTACGCCATATTTGTTACGTTTTCTCTTTTGAACAGCCTGGAATTGTAGAAAATTATGGAAAGTTCAGGAATTCATTTCTTTGTAGTGAGAGGACAGAGTAAGTGTTATTGTGTGTGTGTGTGTGTGTGTGTGTGTGTGTGTGTGTGTGTGTGTGTGTGTGTGTGTGTGTGTCTCAGATGGAGAACACCATCAAGCAGGCGGAGTTTGATCTGAACAAGCTGCTGGATTCGACTCGGAAACTTCATGATGAGTACAGACCTCTGAAGAACCACGTGGACGCCATGAGAGCTACACTCGGCCTGCAGAGACTTCCAGAACTCAACCGGGAGGAGGAACGGGTGTCCCTCAAGTCAGTCTCTCACACACACACACACACACACACACACACACACACACACACACACACACACACACTCACAAATTGTGTGTGTGTGTGTGTTCAGTTACTTTGAAAAGCAGAAAGCTGAGTGGCAGAAGGAACCCTCAGAGTCTCCAATCCCAGAATCCTTAGCGGCAGTGGCGGCGGCCGAACAGCTTTATCTGGCGAGGAAACAAGACTCACGACAACCGACAACCACGTTCCGCCAACAACCTCCACCCATGAAGGTACCACTGACACTAGGGGCGAGGTGGGGAACTTAAAGGTCATGTGATTTTATTTCCCCGAGGCTGCTGGGAAATGTAGTCCTCGGCCATTTTGAGACCGGGTCTGTAACCCCGGAAAGGATTTCGAGATAAACGTGACGGTTTTTAGATGTTTCATTCTCCTTAAAAATTATTATTTTTACAATGTTCATGTTTAATATTTAGTATTATTGTGTATATATAATTTTATTTTATTTATTTTTTTTACAATTACTATTATTACTTTTATTGTTAGATCAATTGCTAGTATGATTTTTGTTTTAATTTTGTCCTTTTATTTTAATTTGCAAAATTAATTTTTGTGTGTGTGTGTGTGTGTGTGTGTGTGTGTGTGTGTGTGTGTGTGTGTGTGTGTGTGTAGGTGTGTCTGTCATGTCATCAGCAGATCCACCGGAACGCCCCGATCTGTCCTCTGTGTAAAGCCAAGAGCCGCTCACGCAACCCCAAAAAACCCAGGAGGAAACCTGACGAGTAACACACACACACACACACACACACACACAAATACACACACACAAATACATACACACAAATACACACACACACACACACACACACACAAACACACACACAAATACATACACACACACACACACACACACAAATACACACACACAAATACATACACACAAATACACACACACAAATACATACACACAAATACACACACACACACACACACACAAACACACACACAAATACATACACACACACACACACACACACAAATACACACACACAAATACATACACACAAATACACACACACAAATACATACACACAAATACACAAATACACACACACAAATACACACAAATACATACACACAAACACACACAAATACATACACACACACACACACACACACACACACAAATACACACACACAAATACATACACACAAATAC
>JBCEWE010000439.1:166069-168569 GCA_039877035.1 Silurus lanzhouensis | reverse complement strand
ACATTATACTTAAAGATAATGCCATCTGGATAATCTGATAGGATTTATGTTTGAATGATTAAAGAATGTAAACACTTTCACAGATGATGCTAGCTAGTTAGCATGCAAGACACTTTGAGAGAATGTTCAGAAATGTTAATGCTTTAACAGCTAATCCAAGTTGACAGGAAACATGACAGGATTGTTTAAAAAAAAAAAAAAAAGGTGTTTGGGAAAATATTAGCACCTTTACCGCTAACGCTAGCTAACTGGCGAACGTCAGCTAGAGTGCAAACAGACACTGGCTCGGAATGTGAGTTCGGAATGCTTGTGGCGTTCCCTCTGAACACCGGAATGCTAAACGCTTAATTTATTCCTGTGACTTCATCAGACGGTGATGGTGGGGTAGACGGGGTTCTGAGAGAGGGGTGAGACGTGTCCATGGGCGTCTAGGAACGCCGGGGCAATTAGCATGGTATGCTCTGGAGGCAGAGGGTAGTTTGGATAATTCGGATAAAACTGCGGCGCCCCTTGGTGGAGTGGAGGAGTAACGAATGCGGGCGGAAAAGCGCTGTACACGCTGAGATCAGGTGGACTCAGGCGCGCAGGAGGATGGAGTCCGGAGATGGGCGTACAGGAAGGGGTGGAGCTTTTAGGCGACGGACCACCAGATTCCAGTAAGGTGGTGTGGGTGGGACCGGGACGTTCTGTGGGTTTGGGCTGGACACAATGACAGCAGCAGACAGAGATGATGGTTCCGAGCAGGATGAAGGACAGGAAGGCGCTCACTACAATCACAAAGGGCAGGTAGGTAGGAACTGTGGGGGAAAAAGACAAACCATCATTTCCACTCATCTCACACATATTATACACCACCTACAACCCCTACACCTCCTACAGACCACCTACACCCCCTACAGACCATCTACAACCCGTATCTACAACCCGTACCTACAACCTACACCTCCTACAGACCACCTACACCCCTTCCAGACCACCTACACCTCCTACAGACCATCTACAACCCGTATCTACAACCCGTACCTACAACCCCTACACCTCCTACAGATCACATACAATCCCTACACCTCCTACAGACCACCTACACCTCCTACACATCACCTACACCTCCTACATATCACCTACAACCCCTACACCTCCTACAGACCTCCTACACATCACCTACACCTCCTACACATCACCTACACCTCCTACATATCACCTACAACCCCTACACCTCCTACAGACCTCCTACACATCACCTACACCTCCTACACATCACCTACACCTCCTACATATCACCTACAACCCCTACACCTCCTACAGACCTCCTACACATCACCTACACCTCCTACACATCACCTACACCTCCTACATATCACCTACAACCCCTACACCTCCTACACATCACCTACACCTCCTACACATCACCTACACCTCCTACATATCACCTACACCTCCTACATATCACCTACAACCCCTACACCTCCTACAGACCTCCTACACATCACCTACACATCACCTACAACCCCTACACCTCCTACACATCACCTACACCTCCTACACATCACCTACACCTCCTACATATCACCTACACCTCCTACATATCACCTACACCTCCTACACATCACATACACCTCCTACACATCACCTACAACCCCTACACCTACTACACATCACCTACACCTCCTACACATCACCTACACCTCCTACACATCACCTACAACCCCTACACCTCCTACAGACCTCCTACACATCACCTACACCTCCTACACATCACCTACACCTCCTACATATCACCTACAACCCCTACACCTCCTACAGACCTCCTACACATCACCTACACCTCCTACACATCACCTACACCTCCTACATATCACCTACACCTCCTACACATCACCTACACATCACCTACACCTCCTACACATCACCTACACCTCCTACATATCACCTACACCTCCTACACATCACCTACAACCCCTACACCTCCTACAGACCTCCTACACATCACCTACACCTCCTACATATCAGCTCAGGTCTTCAGAAAAGTTCAGAAAACCACTCAACTTTTATTTATATAAAGAAATTATAAAAACTTTTAAATGGCTTCTAAACATGATTTAATTATTACACACTCTACATTTCTTTGTTTGTTTTGAAACTGAATCCAAACTTGGATAAAAAATTAAATTGGAAAATCCAAAACATCTCAAATTTAAAAAAAACAATAATAATAATAACGATGATGATGATGATGTAATAATGATGTAATAATGCTGTTATATATGATGTTATAATAATAATAATAATAATAATAATAATAATAATAATAATAAACTCACGGCTCGGGGGGATGTTTCTCGCTCCCTCGGTGTAGAAGTCGAACTCTGCGGTGCACGAGCTCTGGTCGAGGCGCGCGTCCGGCGCGGCACAACAGTAGCGCAGCGTGCACGAGCCGCAGCAGTAGCGCGCGCCCTCGCCGTCGTAGCGCTCGGGACAGCGGAATCCGTGGTGTCGCGCT
>JBCEWE010000439.1:141069-156069 GCA_039877035.1 Silurus lanzhouensis | reverse complement strand
CACTTTATATCCTTTAACCCCAAGTCAAAATTTGTATGTATGTAGTTTAGAGAGCAAACTGTATGTTGTGTATGTGTGTGTGTGTGTGTGTGTGTGTGTGTGTGTGTGTGTGTGTGTTTAGCTAAATGCAATGGCGAACCGAGCGGCGGGTAAAGGCTACGAAAACGAGGATAACTACGCCAACATCAGATTCCACTTCCAGGGCATTGAGAACATCCATGTGATGAGAAGCAGCTTACAGAAACTCCTGGAGTGTAAGCATTCACACATGCACATGGACCTGTTTTCCAGGGACCAGCTGAACGTCCCCACAATGCACAATGTGTGAACGACCCCACAAGCATTTCTCTTTTCATAATTCACTTTACAGCTTGTATTTCTGATATTTTGTATTATTATTATTATTATTATTATTATTATTATTATTATTTATTTATTAATTTAAATGATATGAAATGTTGTTGTTTTTCAACTCCGGCAGTGTGTGCACAGAAAACAGCGTCGATGAGTGATTACCTGACCGGTTTGGAAAACTCCGGCTGGCTGAGACACATCAAAGCCGTGATGGACGCCGGAGTCTTCCTCGCTAAAGTACACTCTTCACTTCAACTGAAGATTTTCTGTTTTATTAGTACAATAATTACATCGCCACCAGACAGCGTTATGTGTAACAGTGCAGAGTTTACAGCTTTCTGAGGACCTAGTGTCCCCATAAACATAACGTGTGTGTGTGTGTGTGTGTGCATGTGTGTATTTACATGTGTGTGTAGGCAGTGGGGGATGAGGGAGCGAGTGTGTTAGTGCACTGTTCTGATGGATGGGATCGTACAGCTCAGGTGTGTTCTCTCTCCTGCATCCTGCTTGACCCCTACTACAGAACCATCAAAGGACTCATGGTGAACACACACACACACACACACACACACACACACACACACACACACACACACACACACACACACACACCAGTAGGGTTTATTTATGTATCCTGCTAATCCGAATGTGTTCCTGGTTTTTCAGGTTCTGATTGAAAAAGAGTGGATTGCTTTTGGACACAAATTCAATCACAGGTAGTAAAAGTGTTGATTTATTTATTATAGTTTATAACCAAATGTTATTTTTATAATCAGGTGCAAGAGGTGAAATCATGTACACACACAATTTCTGAAAATTGTTACTGTAACTTCAGTAGCTAACAAATATATTATTATATCAGTAGCTTCCTGACAGCGCTAGCGATCTGATTGACAAACAGAAAGTTTAGCTAGCAAACGATTAGAAAAGCTAGCTAGCTAACTTGAGAGGAACGCTGATGCTGCCTGGTTTTTACTTATCATACTGTAAAAAAAGGTGAGACGGTTTTAGTTAAATGATTAGCTCCAGTCATGTGCTAGTCAATAATCTGCAGTTGACAAGCAACAGCGTTTTTATAGTAAAAGCTTTGTGAAGACCGAATGTCCCTGTAATCAGATTACACAGTGTGCCAAAGGTTTGTGGACACATGAGCATAAGATTGCTATGTGCTTTTTTTTTGGAACATCCCATTCCGCATGGAGTCTCCATTCCCTGTTATAATGAGCTCCTCTCTTCTGGGAAGATGTTCCACTAGATTTTGTGGAGATTCATTCAGCAAAAGTCATGTGTATGTGTATGTGTATGTGTGTGTATGTGTGTGTGTGTGTGTGTGTGTGTGTGTGTGTGTGTGTGTGTGTGTGTGTGTGTGTGTGTGTGTGTGTGTTTTAGGTGTGGTCATTTGGAAGGTGACCCTAAAGAGATCTCGCCCGTGTTCACACAGTTTGTGGAGTGTGTGTGGCAGCTAATGGAACAGTTCCCCTGCGCCTTTCAGTTTAACGAACGCTTCCTGCTCTCTATCCATGAACACGTTTACTCCTGTCACTATGGCAACTTCATCTGTAACAACCAGCGGGAGAGAGAGCAGCTACGGTACACACACACACACACACACACACACACACACACACACCCTAGTGACGGATCTAATATAGCTAGTGTGTGTGTTGGCTAGCCAGCCAACCGACAAACATAGCTAGTTGTATAGAAAGTTTTAATCAGCTAACGTAATTAATTGATAATAAAAATTCTAGCTAACTAAAATCAACATAGCTAGCCAACTAACTGACTAACATGGTTGTTGATCTAGCTAACTGGCTAGTTACTAACATAAAAGATATTTACTGAAAACACACCAGCAGCTTTTGCTAGTTACTTGGAATTATGTTTCTGCCGTGTAATAAATAAGTGTGTGTGTGTGTGTGTGTGTGTGTAGGATCAGAGAGAGGACCTTCTCGGTGTGGCCGTTTCTTCTGGAACATCAGGACGAGTTCAGGAACCCACTATACAAACGCACTACACACAATGGTTTACTGAGACCCAACACGCTGCCACTGTACTTCAAGTACGCGCACACACACACACACACACACACACACACACACAGAATGAAGTTTCTGATGTAAGTACATTGTTCATCCATACAACTGTACATGAATAAGAAGAGATTGTCTAAATGCGTGTGTGTGTGTGTGTGTCTGTGTTGTCAGGTTTTGGTGTGGGATGTATAACCGTTACGATAAAGGGATACACCCGAGACAGTCCGTCCTGGACACGTTGCTGTCCCTGAGTGTGAGACAGACCTACGAGGAGAAGACGATGACGGAGCTGCAGACAGTAAGATTTATGTTACTATTTTTATTAATTTTTTTTTTAATTTTTTTTTATTCATTTGGTAAAAAATCAACAAGCTTACTGATTCCAAGTCTCTCCGATCAAACGTCCACCAATTAGAAGTTGGCTATCGCTGACGGAGTCCTCTCGGCTTCTGATCGACCAATCAGCACACTTCCCGATCAGGACGGTCAATCAGAGGCCACGCCCACTTCCTCCTCCCGAGCGAATGGAGACTCTACGAGTTTGAGCGACGGCGCTGGAGGAGAGGCAGAGTCGGATCAGGAAAAAAACGGGAGCAAGCCGAAGGTGGTGGCGAAGGACAGACCTGTTTCTATGGCAACTCAGATCTCTGAAGAGAAGGTTAAGGAAACTGATCGTCTTGGATCTCCATAGTAACAAAACTGACATTTGGGATGGAGCTGAAAAAAACCAAAGGGAAGCGACAAAGACGCACTAAGGACACAACACACACACACACGCACACACACGCACACACACACACACACACACACACACACACACACACACACACACACACACACACACACACCCCTTGAACATAATTTATTACAGTGGCTTTATGGCAGAGTAATATTTTAGCCACACCCCTGTTTGGTTTTCTTAACCACGCCCCCTTTTAAAAAATTCAAATAAAACTATTAGCTGAAATTACACTTTTCAGCTACAAAACAATGATCAAACATCTGAGAAATTATTGTAAATTACAAATACCCACATACACAGAACATTTCAGAGAATTTAGATTTGGTCCAAAAAAATACACAGATGTTTATAATCTCAATGAGCTCAGAGAATTTCTTGGAAGATACGTCCCAACAATTTTACACACTTAGTGTTTTACCCACGTCCCCATAAAACATTCTATTTTGTACCATTGTAAACATTATAGACATCACAAGAGGATGATGATGATATTTAGGCCACGCCCCCACATAAATTCCACTCGCTAGACAGGTTGCAGTGTAATTATAATATAATTATATTTTAGCCACGCCCACAACATTCCTCAACATCATACTTTCTAAAATAAATAATTAAATTTAAAAAAGCACTGCTTAGGCCACGCCCACCGAATGTCAACCTCAGCACAGTCGAGCCGATTTTCATCTTGGCGCCTTTAACAAAACGCCTTTCTGATTGAACCCTTTGCACTTTTTCTGCCGGTAACAAATATTTTTACGCTACAAAAAATCACAAAACAAACAGGAAGTTTGTGTAGTTTTACATTTTATATTTACAGTTTGTAAATGTTTTGATGTTTAGTGTGTGTGTGTGTGTGTGTGTGTGTGTGTGTGTGTGTGTGTGTGTGTGTGTGTGTGTGTGTGTGTGTGTGAGATAAAATGCAGCTATCACATTGTTGCCAAAATATAGCGATGAGGAATGTTCTAAAAGTTACATACACACAAAAAAAGCAACTATTTTACAGAACAAAAAAATATTGATCAAAGAGAGAAGGGGAAAGAAAGCACTTTGCGCTGTTTTTACACGTTTTTTATTTTCAGAAATAATTATTTGTAATTTTGAGTGCATAAATTTTGTATTTTGTAAGATTTCTGTAACACTTATATAACCGACACTGAGACTTATTTTAGCCCAATGTTACTTTTAGAACACGTTTATCTCAGATTTATATTTAATTGATTGACCAACACTGGAGACCTCGTCCACCCTGTAGCTGCAGGACAAGTGAAAAGAAATAAAGAAAAGAAAATGGGCATTTATCATTTAATTGTTGAATCTTTTTTGTTGTTTGATGTCCTTTGATGTAGGATGTAAACAAGCAGCACAGTGATACAAATATATACTTCAAAAAATTATAGTAATTTTCAATTACTATGAATTATAATTGATTTATATTTATATTGATTTATATTATTACATTTTATTTTTATTTCTTGCACTTCCTAAAAAAAGTTTTGTTCGAAAAAAAAAATAAAATCTTTTGTTTTTTATGTGATTCTGCCTCTGGATTTTATAACGCTTTGATTGATTTTTTTTATTTTTCTATGCCCTGTTAATAAATTGTTTTGAAAACAGATTCCTGTGATTTTTCTTTTATTATCTAAATAAAAATAACGATTTTCAACACTATTATATAACAAAAATATTTTAAGAAAATTGCCTCGTACAGTCGCTAAAAAACGATGTGCAGTTTTGATTTTCACACAGGACTTCATTTCCCATTATTCAACGCGATCCTTCCGGAAGTGACGCGTCATCGTCGGTTTAGACGCTAAAGCTATCCTTTTTTTCTCCCTCACAGGATGTTGCTAATTGTCTCTGCTAAATCAGGAATATATTCATGGTGAGTCCGGTGTGGTGTTCATTGTTTGGGTTTTATTAAACCTGCGCATTTTATTTCGCAAAACGAAACCAAGAAGGTTCTAGAAATGTTCCGTGTCCATTTGAGGGTTCGGGTGGACGAAGCTTTAGCATGGTGGCTAACCGAGCCGAACCGTTAGCGATGGCTTTGTTGTTTTCGTACCCGTATTTCGACAAGCCCCGCCCTCGAGCGCCGAGATTGAATGCCTTTGTTTACCGCGCGCCTTTTAGACGCACGAGGTAGCCAATCACAGCGCAGGAGGCGGGTCAACGGGAACCAACATGGCGGTGGTGGGAGGCGGGATGGTGTAGGAATACAGGTGGGCTTTCAGATGAGGTAAAATGAGGTGAAATTGTGGCCACAATCGATTTTTTCTTTATTATAAGTGTTACTTTATCGGAAACCTTATCAGACCGTCTAATTGTGTCAGTTTTATGTGTGTGTATGGATTATTATGTTTCTTTATACATATTAATGTATAAAGTGTATTATTATGTTGTATTGAATCAGGTAGCGGAAGCATTTTATTTTCTGATGTTTGGAGGTTATACAGATTTGACACCTTTTACAAACGGTTTCAGACGTTTTTTTTATTACACTACATGACGAGCTCCGTTCTCCAGAGCGACTTACTATCATCCCGTTCATTCACCTGAGCAGGGCCCTGCTGGGATATGAATTTACAACAGGTTATTGTCTTATCCATTGAGCTAAAACCACATTGTGAAAACGTTTCTCGCGTGGTCATAGCATCGACCCCTGAGGAACCTCGTTACGTTCTAGACTGTTTATTTCTCTCTCTCTGTTGCAGTCACTTTCATTTTGCTCATACCGTTAAAATCAGTTCGTTGCGGGAATACATAATTGTAATTGTAATTACATAATTGCTCAGCTACAGAAAACTTTGCCTCTGTTTTATTAGATTTTATTGTAGTTAGTTAAGTAATCTAATCAGCAATCAAGCGAGGACAATCAAGTGTCCAGTCATGGTGTGTTTTTAAAAACATTGTTTTAGTCCTCGGATGTTTTAGTTCTCTCAGGTCACGGTACTAGAGGTTTATTATTCATGGTTCATGCATTTCTCAAGTTTATCTGTTTATCTAATTGTTTGTTTTTTTTCACTTTTTTAGATGTGACATGGCAGAAGACGTGTTTGATAGAAAATTTGTAGGCATCCTTTCACCTGCACACAGGAGAGTCGTATGTGTCATGATTATACGACTTTAGCACAGAGTTTCTGAGTCACCATGGAGACTCCAACAGGAAGTGGTGCACCTAGTGGTGGCCAGTCGTCAGACACCATCTCCCCTGAACCTCAGTCGCCCCAGACGCCTCCGGCGGGGAAGCTAAGGAAGACAGCCTTCAGATTTTTTGGCGGTCGAAAGAGCATCTGTATGCTGCCAAGCTTTTTCGTAGGAAGATCTAAGAGTCAAGGGCGGTGGCCTTCTAAAATGGGCGTGACCAAGAGTCAGACTTATGACGGCCTGAGCAGAGCATGCTGGGAAGACGGCGGTAGAGGTGGCGGAGTCGTGACTTCGGCGGAGTTCGAATTCCACAACCCAAACGGTTCAAGCGACCTGAACAAACCACAGGAAAGTTTTGCGAAGTCGCAGTCCCTCCCGCGGCAGAAACGAGGCCTCAGAGGTCTCTTCAGCAGCATCAGGAAGCATCGCAAAAGCAAAAATAACGCTGAAGTGGAGAAAAACGAGATGCTTGAAATGTCCTCAGGTGAAATAGTGCCTGGAAGGTTGACAAACATCAGTTTTCAAGGTGATAACGATGACATCAAGAGTCACAGGGATTTGTTCGAGCCGGACCTGCCTGCAGAATCCAACAGCAGCGAATTAACAAAACTGCCTGCTCCTGAAACGGACACCTGCACAACAGAGGAAACATTAGTGCCTGAGAAAATAAGGAGCAAGGAGAAGGCTGGGGAGAAAGAGGAAGGAGAACACTGTGGTGATGAATGCCTAGACGAGGCAGACAAGGTGAAGGAACATAAGAAAAAAGGTCTTCTTACATATCGGCAGCCTCTGTCTGCAGACTCTGAGATGGCACGACTCGGCGAACTGCACACAGACTTAGCCGAGGGTGACCCTCCTACGATTTCCACTGACAACTTGATCTTTGGAGACGTGTCATCTCTGAAGAGTTTTGATTCGTTGACTGGTTGCGGTGACATCATTGCAGACCAGGATGACGTCAGTGTTGCAGAGAGTTCTGTATCGGGCGAAAGAGGGAGTCGTAATGCTGGAAAACGTAGCTCTTGCCTTGTTACGTACCAGGGAGGCGGAGAGGAGATGGCAACTCCGGACGAAGTGGACAACGAGTACCTGAACAGCCTATGGGAGTCTGAGGGCAGCGAGGTGTGCTATCTTCCCTCGGAGCAGACCATCAGCCCATCATCCACCCCTGATCAGCCAACCAGCTCCTTCCATGTCACTACCAGCACTAGTGGCAACACCAGCACTAGTCCTCTGGGGATCACGGACACAGTACTTACACCTACCGATCTTATGACTCCTCAGAGTGACCATCAGGGCTCAGTCCCGAACAGCGATGAGGGTTACTATGATTCCACAACGCCTGGAGCTGACGAGGATATCCGTGAACGTCCACAGCAGGAAAGACTTTCACGGGACAGCTACAGTGGCGATGCCCTTTACGAACTCTTCGAGCCCGACGATCGATTGATCAGTCCGCCTTTACCTTCTAAAGACAATCAAGGGTTGCTGAGTGGAAACAAAAGTAAAGGAGATCTTCTTTATGACTTAACATCTGCTGCCTTGGAATCTGGTGCCATGGAGACGGAAGAGGAACGTCTGAGTAAGATCCAACATGCCTTGCTTTGTTGCGATTTGCAGAACCTGAGAACCCCATCCAAAGATCCGTATTGTAGCGAGCACTTATACAGTGATGCAATCCCTCTTGAGGGGAAGTACAAGATCTCTGAAGAGGAGGCACACCATCAGTCTGGATCCAGACCACAGCAAGGATCCCAAGCCTTAAAAGAAGTTTTGCCTCTTAGCGGAGGTCAGGTGCAGCACAGAACCTTGTATGGACCTACTGCCGATTCAAGATTAAGCACACAAGTCTCGAAGGCAGCAAGCCTCGTCAAAGATGCAGTACTGTATTCCAAGCAGGAAATGTGCCACGCTACAGACGACGGCTCTTTACCTCCAACCATAGGGTGCGGCCAATCACAGGAGGAGCTGATGGTCTGCTTCTCACAAGCATTGGTTGATTTTACTAAAAACACCAGACTTTATCGCAACTCCACAGAGAGTCTGAATGGCTCGGAATCTAGCTCACCGTTCGGACCAAGCCTAAGTGCTCTTCCTGCCATCGTCACTTTCGACGTAGTTGATATGGAGAATGAGGGTGAGAGCGAACAGCCGGAGCTTGTAGAGGAAGAGGAAGAGTTGGAATCCCCGTTTGAGGCGTTCGAAGACGACGGCTGCTACTTGCAGCAGGACGCTTTTGCCGAGTGCGACCAGAGAATCTTTGACGCCTACGAGCAAAATCTGTTGCTCAGCAACGCCTGGGGGATCACAAGCCTTCCTCGTCACCTTAGCCTGGGCCGTCCGTGCCCTCCGGTTCCTGCCCCTCTCTCTCACAACCGACGTAGCCGCTCTCTGGATACGGATAGTCTTGAGCTCCAGACAGGCGAGCTCTACGCGTCCCTCGTTTCTCATGGCAACAAGTTTTTCCACTGCAGGAAAAACAGCGCAGATGCAGGATACCAATGCGACGTGAGTCAACAAGGAAGGAACCGGAGACAGGGGTTGCATGGTTGTGACTCTTCCCAAAAGGACGCCTCTATGTCTCAGGAGCAACATAGATCCTTGTGTGGTTCCCCTTGGATGGAAACCCCGTCGAGTTCTAGCTGTCAGCCAGCAGTTAGACCTTCACATCTCCCCCTACAGGCGGCTTATCCTAATAGCAGCGCAGCGCGAATCCTGAAAATCAACGCAGACAGAGACGTTCTGGGCGGCGCTCAGAGTGATCTGTACACTTCTAATCATTGTTTGGGAGGACCGTGGAAGAATCGACCAGTCGGTATCACCCAGGGTATACCTCACCATCGATCTGACCAATCAGAGGCAGCGAGAGCGATCACGACCAAGAATCTGCAGACCGAGGTGGAGATGGGATTCTCCAAACGCAACACATAAACACCTTCAACACGAAGACAAAGTAAACAGGTCACACAGCTGGAGGCCTACTGACCATCATGAAATGTATTTTTCTCACACTGTTGCTGTTATCTTCTCACACTTATAAGCTATAATACAGTAACAGTCTTTTTTTTTTTTTTTTCTTTTGGTTTTTATCCGCCATGTTGTTTGGCATTTATGTAGCAGGTGTCTATGATTTATATTTGTGCAGAACCTTCGTTTTTGTCGTTTGCGAGGTTTTTTTTGTTTTGCCAGACAGAAATACGACAGAAGACGATATGATTTGTAAAGAAAAATGATACTGTGCTAGCATGTTCAAGTTTCTGCTGCTATTACCACATACCACCGATCACAAGTGTGTTTTTAAAACAAACAAACAAGCCAGCGAATGTCGGTAAACCCGTTTCAGATCTCAAACACTTTTGAGGAACGTTTTTCTGGTTTCCGTGCTACACTTCTCTCTTTTTTTTTTTTTTTAGCATTTTTCACACTTGTCTGGAGTTTTTAGTGAATAATGGTGATGTTTATGAACAACAACAACAAAAAAACCCTTTGAAGTTTTTATACGTTTAAGTCCGTTTCTTTGATGTACTCGGATAACTATTTTCTAATTTGTTTCATGACATTCCGAGAAAAAAAACAAAAACACTGCAGCTCATCGTCACATTTTTACTCAAAAAAAACAAACAAACAACAAAATAAAAAAAAAGAAATACACTTGTTGATTTTCAGTGTTGGGCAGCTTTACATAATGCTTTTCAAGTGTGATAAGATCAAAACCCAGACGTCTGCGAGATAAAAACAAATCACTGCTCGCTTTTGTCTGGTTTTTCCATAAAACACTGTGGAGCGTAAATCTCCACTTATCTCCTCACTATTCTTTGCAACATCGTGGTTTAGTCCGTTACCAGGTGAAAACTCGTCTCGTACGTGTGATCAGTTGCATTTTGTAGATGTCTGTTGAAGATTTCACCAAATCAACATCATGCACTTTTTCACACCAGCTTTTTTTCTCCAAAAAACACAAAACCAGATGAATTCATTGGTGATGACGTTTGAGGATTACTTTCACACGTTTCCCTTTTGCTTCACATTTGGTGCAGTCTTTTATTGTGATCAGTAAATGAGACGCTCACGTGATCGTCCCGCTGGTGTACGCGAGCTCGTCATGAGCACAAACACACGTTTTTATTCTTTTTCTTTTATATATGGATGTAAACTCGATGACGGTGAATGTTTAAACATCAAGTGTTTGTGGGATTTAAGTAGCTGCCAATCACCACCTTTTACTCATACTGCCTCTGAGTGCTCACACACACACACACACACACACACACACACACACACACACACACACACACACACACACACACACACACACACACACACACACTGACACTGTCAACTGGAAATAAACTCCATCTCAAGTGAAGAATTTGTCCTTTTTGTTTGGTTTTCTCAGGATTGAGCGAAAGGGTTATTACTCGGCTTCCAGGTCTTTCCTGAATGTTTCATCCCAATAATAACTGGAATATTAATAACGCCTGATTATGAGATCAGGATTCATAAGGAATCTATTAGTCTGAACGTGTCTCCTGTATTTAGAGGCACCGCTTCCCCGGCATTCTACACATGCTGAACCACTGAACCCTGAAATCCAGTGACAGGTTCTTGAAGAACTCATAGAACTCGTAAAACTCTCCTCCTCCCAATATTCTAGGGCACAATTAGGCAAATTCCCACCAGTATTCCAGAGAAAGGCTAAACTGTATCCCCCCCCCCCCCCCCCCCAAAATTCTGAGGACATGCCGGCCAAATTCCTACCACTAGGTGGACATTGACTTGTTTCCCTCTAAAGTTTAGCGTACAGACTGGTCCAGGTTGCTGAGCTGCCTGTAGATCCCATGTATACAGGGGGCAGTCACTGGATCGTCACTGGATCTACAATCACCCTGAGGAGAATGAAGTTCTAAGTAAAGACGTATGAATAAGTGATTATTTCTTCTTGTTTGATCACTTGATCACTCCTCAGGTCTTTTTATATTTCTATTAAGTGGAGCAGTCTGGTGAAGTAGCCACGGAAAGGAGATGAGATTGCGCTTAAAAACCACACGGCGCTCAGGGCATCTTCTATAGATTCTTTTATAGCAGCAATTACCTCAGCTGGACCAATAATACTCTCGTTTAGTGATGGAACGATCCCTGTGGTCATGGGGTCCTGCGAGTGGAGAGACAGAAAAATGGCTTCTAATCAGGTGGAAGTCTTGAGAAGTCTTGGGGGCTCTGAAGTCACCTGATGGAGTTCTGGTGATTAGGCAGTGAATAAAGTCAGGTGTCACTGAACAGTGTGTGTGTGTAGAGGGGAGAAGAGCAAATGTGTTCGTTCAGGTCAAGATTATATTCAGTGTCAATCATCATATCAATAAACTAAACAATCAGTTATTAATATCATCATTCAAAAATAATAATAATACAATGAATAAATATATTTGACATGAATAATACAATTAAATACAATTTATGATTCTATTCATCTTTTTTTATGATTTTATTTATTTATAGATTTTCTCATCATTAGATTTTAAATCATTTTGGTTATTTCATCATTTTATTAGATCTTGTACACTATACTGCCAAAAGTATTGGGACACCCGAGCATATGTGGATTTCTATACAGGATGTGTTTAGATGCAGGAGCATGGAATTTTCCCTTCACCTGATCCTGTTCCAGTGTGACGATGCCCCTGTGTACAAAACCAGCTCCATGGAGATCTGCTTTACCTGGGTTGAAGTGGAAGATCTCCTGCTATAGAGCTCTGACCTCTGCACTTTCGAGCACCTTTGGGATGAAGGTGAACTCTGAATAAAGTAGGTAATAAAGTATCACAAACATTTGTCAGTTCTGTGACTATATTTAGATTTGAAAAGCTTCTTGTGAGACGAATTTTTTCTGAAAGATAATCAGATAAGAGTATCAGATATTGAAAGCGCTGTTTATTGACAACAAAATCAATACAGAAGACTTTGTAAATGTTTATCCATAGCTGATGATTAAAAACGTCTACATCATTAAGGTTCCTGATTGACATGTTTGAGGGGTGTCTCTGTAACGGCTCAGTGATCTCAAACACAGAGATGTACATGTGTAAATATTTCCTCCCTCAGATACATTTGGGGGAAATGAATAAGAAACTTATGCAGTGATCGAGCTTTGATTTCAATTAACCTTTTTTTCAGTTGTAATTCAGTCTCCTTCTGCCCTCTGCTGGTTAAGTACAGAACTACAGCACAGAAAAAACACCATCACCTCATTAAGATCTGTAAAGTATCAAAACCACGCCCAATTTTCTAAAACTGTGTGTGTGTGTGTGTGTGTGTGTGTGTGTGTGTGTGTGAACACGCCACACGTCCCACCACAGCAGCTGAAAGTCACTACGATCATTAAGGCTTTAAAATAATTGCTGGTTTTCGTATTTTGTTACAGAAAAAACCCCGCGAAGAAACTGGAACTGATACTGGAGACTTCTTTCCTCATTGTTACATAAACGTCTCCTTACTGAGGTTTACTGTATTTTCACTCATCCTGCTTCCTGGTTTCTTTATTTCTGACGTGGAGCTTTTTTTTTTTTTTTTTTTACAGAGGGTTCTCTCAGTGACATTCCCTCAGGGTTCTCCAGTGAGTTCTGAAATGTTCTGGAGTTTACGTTCTTCCTAATGAACTGAACTGAAAGTCACGGATTCGATCAGTTCACTTCGCTGTGAAACACTGAGCTGCAGGTGTTTCAGGTATTTCAGGTGTTTCATTTTACTCTCATCATTTCATCTCTACATTTTCTTGCACGTTTATTCCTAAAGTGTTACACACACACACACACACACACACACATACACACACACACACACACACACACACACACACACACACACCTTGGCTCCTCAGTATGATGATGATGATGATGAGATGCTGGTTTTCAGTCCCGCCCACATTCTTCTCTCGGAGAGGCAGATAGCGATAGATACCTAAATACCGGGAAAGAGAGAGAGAGAGAGAGAGAGAGAGAGAGAGATGGAAGAGAGAGAGATGGATGAAAGAGAGAGAGTGGAGAGAGAGATGAGAGAAAGAGATAGAGATGAGAGATAGAGATGAGAGAGAGAGATGAGAGAGAGAGAGAGAGAGAGAGAGAGAGAGAGAGAGAGAGAGAGATAAAAGAGAGAGATGAGAGAGAGAGAGAGAGAGAGAGAGAGAGAGAGAGAGAGAGAGATGGAAGAGAGAGAGAGGGATGAAAGAGAGAGAGTGGAGAGAGAGATGAGAGAGAGAGAGAGAGAGAGAGAGAGAGAGAGAGAGAGAGAGAAAAAGAGAGAGAGATATGAGAGAGATATGAGAGAGAGAGAGACACAGAAAAAATAGAGAGATAAGGAGAGAGGGAGGTGTGTAGACCCCCCCCCTTTCTCTCTCTCTCTCTCTCTCTCTCTCTCTCTCTCTCTCTCTCTCTCTCTCTCTCTCTCCCCGTTCTCTTCGTTTTCCTGACCGGACGTTACGTAGGATCTCTCTCTCTCTCTTTCTCTCTCTCTCTTCCTTTTGCTCCCTCGCGCGCGCACACACACCGCGCGCGTGCATTGGCGGGGCTTCGGACCTGCGGGTGAGAGAAACGGGGGACAGCGGAGACCGGGCGCGTGCGGCACGGAGCCCCACCATGATGAAGATGATGGTAAGAGCTCGTGGTGGTTTAGTTGTACTGCTCGGATAGAGAGGCGATGATGATGATGATGATGGTTGTGATGGCGGTGGTCCCTCGAGCGCTCGAGGAGTCCGGTAACAAGGATGAAATGAAACAGAGCGCGCAAGAAGATGAAGAAGAAGAAGATGATTGGGGGTTGGGGGGGGGGGGAATAGCAGCGGCGCATTTGAGTCACGCCAAAAAATCTCTCGCCTTCCTCCTCTCTTCTTCATCATCATCCTCCTCCTCTCAGGTTATCCGTGATGTGATGCTGCATGGCGGTGGATGTTGGATGTGACCTTGGGGGAGGCGCGGGGTGGGGGTGAGGTGTGTGTGTGTGTGTGTGTGTGTGTGTGTGTTGGGGGGAGGGGGGTATTTATTATTATTATTATTATTATTATTATTATTATTATTATTATTAGCGGCTCGCGCGGAAACCGGGTAAAAACAACACACACACACAAAATACTCAACCGCACGTTACCGGAATCGCTACATCGCCCCCCCCGAACCCCCCCTCACTCCTAACATACCGTCCGTTCACCCGCCCACCGATCCGCACCATGGCAACGGGCGCGAGCGCGACTGAGGAGGGGGGAAACCCGGCTGATCGCCTCGAGAAGGTGAATGTCGTCGGTGTATTTTTTTAGCGTGATGTTTTTACTGTTTTGCTGTTAAGATGATTTTGATGAGGTGAAAGAGAAGGAGGTGGAAGAAGACGTGTGTGTGTGTGTTTTTTTGGGGGGGGGACCGCTCTCCTACATTTTCATCACTTCCATCCAGCATCTTCTCCCTTTCATCTCATTATGACCTATTTTTGGTCACGAGCGCTCGAGCTCCGGATCTCATCCCTCAGATGATGTGGTTTTCCGACATACTGAGCAGCGTCGCAGGATGCGCAGGTTTCGTCCGTCAGGTGGCGGATGATGATGCTGAGGCCTGACCGAGTCGTAGAAGGAGAGGGAAGATAATGGTGGAGGCCTGGGTGAGATGCTGGTGCTACATCGTTGGTGTTGGTTACAGTAGATACCGGTGGACACCATACTGAGACCTGGGACTCACTGAACCCGTG
>JBCEWE010000439.1:101983-129483 GCA_039877035.1 Silurus lanzhouensis | reverse complement strand
TTTGATAGATACTGTATGTGTATGTATATTTTAAACTTTTTGAAGTAGAAACTTTTCACAAGCTGCACACTCTCTATTCTATTATAAAGGCTACAAATGTTCTAGTAAAAAATAAATAAATAAATAAATAAATTTGTAAAAAATGCAACTACAATATTTCTGGTAAAAACAAACAAAACACTTTTTAGTTATCTACAAACGTGGCTCTGTGGTTGGTTGATGCCCAGGATGTTACATGTTCATCTCACGCTTGATGTAAATGCAAACATGTTTGTGTCTCTTGTCGTTGTGTGTCTGTACGAGAAAATGTTGAAGGATCAAAAAGCCTTGTTTAGATGTTTCATGGAGAACAGGGTAATGTTGTAAGATCGATCACCTTTCCAACGTGTCACTCTTCCTGTCATGGACATCAATTAACCAATCAGAGAGCAGGATTTCCCCTCAGTCATGTGTCTGCCACAAAGACTGCTTTTAAAGATAACGATGAAGAACAAACTCCAGATCTGTCCATCACCTGGCACCTGCGTTTCATGGGTTGTGTGGGGGGGAGGGGCACAACAATTATTCTGTTCATTCTAGAACCCCAGATTTGTTTCTGCTTTGCCACTTCTAGCTTTGTTCCTTTCAGAATTCCAGATGTGTTGCAAACTCTAGATCGCTACATTTGTCTGGTCACTTCTAGAACCCGCTTTGATTCTCTACTGCTGCTTCTGGACAGCTTTTGTCTCGGCTCTACTAGGTTTTAAAATTTTTACATTTTAACGATATTTAAACGTCTAAACTCTGAGCTGTGTTAAATCTATAACTCTTTTTCAAACTCTTTCTAGAACAGTTCTTGCTCTATTCCTGCCAGAGCTGTTGGGCTGATATAAACTCTACAATGCCACATTGCTTTTAAGGTTTTAGTTCTAGACCTTCAGCTTTGTTTGCATAACAACTGCACTTGATATCCTGTTAAACCTAGAATTACTCTGGTTTTGTTCCTTATAGAATTACAGATTTGTTGAATTTGGTTTACTCTAGAACTGAGTTTTACAACAATGTTTTCTGTATTGTTTAATAGATTTATAAACACACTCTTGATATCATGATGGGTTCCCATTTGAATCTGGTTCCTCTCAAGGTTTCTTTCTCATAACATCTAAAGGCTCCAGTCGTCATCATCAGGGATAAACACACATTATTCACTTTCATTTATAAATTCTGTAAAGCTACATTGTGAAAAAACGCTATAAAAATAAACTGAACTTGAAACTTCATGTTTGTTTACACTGTGATATCTCTACAGAGCTAGTTTGTTTCCAAATGGTTAATTCTGAAACTGTTATGACTTTTTTTTCCTTAAAAAAAATCTAGATTTGTTGTTCACCCTCACATTTGTATGATCTATGTTCATTCAAGAACAACTTTGATTCAGTCCTGCTATGTATATCTTTATACGGTGTGTTTTTAAGAACCACAGATTTTTTTTCTGCTCTGCAAATTCTAGAACTCTTATCTCCTCCAAGTTTTAAGATTGGTTCATAGATTGGTAAATTCTAGATCTCTGTTCTGTTCTGGTACTGTTGCTTTCATATATGTTAGATCCCCGTATATTCCAGAACTTCATATTATTTACATTTTATTCTTGAACTCCAGCTTTATTTTACACGGTACATTAAGTAATATACATGATCTAAACATGATATACTGGATCATTACTTTCAGAATTCTAGATTTGTTCACTAGACTGAATCTCATCACTCTAGAGCAAATTATTTGTTTCTGGTTTGCTTATTCTAGAACTCGCTTGGCTTAGTTACTTATGGTTTTTTAGATTTGTTTGTTAATTGTAGATCTTGAGTCTATGCACATTGTAGAACAACATTGTAGCATAATTATTTGCAAAATCTAGACCCCAAAGCTCTGTCCATCCTTTCTCTGTCCATTTTTGCTTTTCTTTGTGCTCTGCTAATTCTAGAACCGTTCCCACTTTGTTATTGCAGGAATTTGAGATTTATTATACGTCTGTAAACTCAGGAGCTTTGTGTTTATTTGATCTGTATTTATTGTAGTACTTTCTAGTATTAGGTTTTGTTCTGTAACTACTGTAAAATCAGACCTTTTTTTAAAGGTCTGTTTTCTGTACAATAAATCCAGAAAATACACTAAAACATAATATATTATTATATTCTATTTTCTAATATTAATGTGCAGCCACTAACATCACCTAGTCTCAGAGTAATGGTTTATAATGTGTGTGTGTGTGTGTGTGTGTGTGTGTGTGTGTGTGTGTGTGTGTGTGTGTGTGTGTGTGTGTGTGTGTGAGAGAGAGAGAGATACAGAGTTTGGTGAAGGATGGGATTTTATTTTTTGGTCTAATGGCACTTTTATGTATACACACACAGACACACAGACACACACACACACACACACACACACACACACACACACACACACACACACACACACACACACACACACACACACACACACACACACACACACACCTGTCTAAGTGCATCTCCCCATTCTGCTTTACTTTCTGCACACAAATTTCTATCTTTGCCTCACTTAATGGAGTTGGTCAAAACACACACACACACACACACACACACACACACACACACACACACACACACACACACACACACACACACACACACAGAATGGTCTGGGATGCATTCATATTTAATACACACTCACTGTGAGACTGTGTGCAGCTTTAACACGGTGTGTGTGATGAGAGCGAGATTAATGGAGGGAAGAAGAACACAATGAAACTGTGGGGTAAATATGAGAGAAGGAAAATGAGATTAGAAGGAAAAGAGATTTCTTATGATTGAAGTTCAGACACTTCATTAGTCATGTCCTGTGGTTAGACCCTGATAATTCTAGAACTGGTGACTTGTTATTTCAGCCACTTTCACTTCTGTGATCTAGAACTCCAGAGTTCCAGATTTCATCTCCACTAAGCTGCATATTTATTATGTTCTGCAACCAGGATTTCCATAACTGCTGGTTGGTTTCTCTTAAATCTAGAAGCCAACATCTATTTATTAATGTATGGTTTTGTGATAGAAGGCTAAAAAAGCTGCTTTGAAACAATTGATTTTGTTAAAAGCGCTATAGAAATAAAAAGTTTTGAATTCCAGATCCGAGTCTTTTTGGTTCCTATTAATTATGGAATAACAGATTTGTTTGGATTGTACTCATTTTAGCACCTCAGCACCCAATCCTAGAATCCTAGAACTTCACTAGTTGTTCATTCTGGAGACAAAACAGATTTTTATTTCTCTTAGTTCTAGAACTCCAGACATTTTAGTGGATATTTAGATTATTCTTGAACGGTGGATTCTAGAATAGAGGGTTTTTTCCCCGCTGTGTGAGGAGCACTCGAGACGTTCCCATGGTTCACTGTGTGAGTGCAGTTTTTCAACTTCTTATAGCCTTGTGCAGTGTTTCTCATTTTAATGTGTGTTTATGGGGAGGGATGTGACATCAGCAGAGTGTGTGTGTGTGTGTGTGTGTGTGTGTGTGTGTGTGTGTGTGTGTGTGTGTGTGTGTGTGTGTGTGTGTGATCTTATGGGGTGACTCATCACGCTCTGACTGAACCGTCAGTCTGCATTACATGACGAAGGGTGAAAAAAACAAACAGGGTGATTTCTCACTCCTGAATAAAAGACTGATTGGAAAAAAGAACAAAAATAGGAAGGCGTAAGATGAAGACAGAGTAGAAAGAAGGTAAGAGAAAGTGGATGAGGTGATGAACAAGGACGAGGAGCAGGATGAAGAAATGAGGGAGAGGGAAGTTGGAGAGAAAGAGGTTTGAGGGATAGAAGTGAGATGGAGAGATTGAGAGGGGGAAGAGAGAAGGAGAGAGGGATAAAGAACAATGAGAGAAATGGGAAAGGAAAGATGAACATGGAGTTATGGAGCGAGAAATAAAGGGAATGATGAGGAGAGAGAGAGAGAAGGATAGGGAGATGACTGAAAAAAGAAGAGAGGGAATGCATTTTCTCATGCTGCACTTTTGCATCATCAGCATGCAGAAGGTTTCACAGCCTTCAACACACACACACACACACACACACACACACACACACACACACACACACACACACACACACACACACACACACACATAGTGTGTTTAATGCTAACACACCATGTCGCCCACATATGCATATTAAAATTCAGGTGTGTGATCAGATTAGATTAGATCAGTTCTGCCTCTCTGTGTGTGTGTGTGTGTGTGTGTGTGTGTGTGTGTGTGTGTGTGTTTTGTTGGTCAGCTATTCCTGTTTCCAAGTTGTTGAGTTGTTGTTTTTTACTGAAATATCTAATAACTGATTTTGTGTTCACCCCCACCTGCAGACACACACACACACACACACACACACACGCGCACGCACACACACACACACACACACACACACACACACACACACACACACACACACACACACATCAACAAGATTTATGTGGTTATTTTTTCTATTTTATAGAAGCAGCAGAAAGAAAATAGTGCTGATTGTGCAGAATACAGTATTACAATATTGCTATTTTAGTGTGTGTGTGTGTGTGTGTGTGTGTGTGTGTGTGTGTGTGTGTGTGTGTGTGTGTGTGGTTTTGGGAGTCGAGCAGAAACACCCTGCTGGTATTCGCCCTTAGTTATTGTGTTTCTATGTTGTCTTATTTTGCGTAACAAGGGAAACACACACACACACACACACACACACACACACACACACACACACACACACACACGCATACAATCACACATAAATGCGTGCACACACATTCCTGATCCTATGGAACTATTTCACACACCTACATTATGGAGACTTTGTGTATTCTTCTGCTCTTCTTCTTCTTATTGTTAGTTGTGTATTGTATTACTTTCTACCAGTTGTATTATTTTGTCTATTTATTGTAACATAAATTTATATTTCAATGCGATTGGGAATGGTAACGTTAATGATCATTGTAAAATCATTTGAACATTCAGTTCCAACAGACATATGAGTGCAGTTTATAGTAACATCGATGTTAATATAAGTAGGGTTTATAAATGCATTTCTTCTGTCTGTCAGCTGTGTGTTGTGTGTGTAAAATAGTTTTTAACATGGTTACACTTTAAATATTGTAAAATGGAGTAGAATGTGTAGGTCCTCATGTTGTAAAACCTGGTCCTTATACACACATCAGTAATGTGTGTAATTTGTGCCTGTCCACGTGTGTATTCAGCTCATGACGTGTGTAACATATGTATGTGTCTCTGTTAAAGCTTTGGGCGAATCAGGAGGAGACGGTGTTGATGGACCCAGCAGAAGGTGGTAGCGAGGTTCAGAACGGTCACGCCGAGGCGAGTCCCAACCCGAGCAGCGACTGCGTGTGTTTGAGCACGACGACGCAGAACCGAGACCAGATGAGGGCTAACGTCATCAACGAGATCATGAGCACAGAGAGACACTACATCAAACATCTAAAGGACATCTGTGAGGTAAAACACACAAACACACACACGTGCTACAAGATCTCATATCATACCATTTCCGTAACACATCAGCGTTTTTGATGTGGTGATTTAGTCGTGCACTACACTGGTGTCTATAAACCTCTATTACTGATTAGCTACGTTAGCACCATAGACACAGTGCTAATGTAAAGGGGACATTTTGGATGTTGCAAGTTAAACACAAAACAACACACACACACACACACACACACACACACACACACACACACACACACACACACACACATGATCATTAGTGTTGCCTCAGCTCAGTGGCTTTACCCATGGGATTTCAGGAGGAAAAAAGGCTTGTAAAAATGGAACAAAACACACACACACACACACACACACACACACACACACACACACACACACACACACACACACACACACACACACTCGGCAGCCTCCACAATCTCTAATGACTCTTAGAGGTTATGCAACCAGAAGAGCTACAACGAGGCGAAAATTCACTCTCTCTCTCTCTCTCTCTCTCTCTCTCTCACACACACACACACACACACACACACACACACACACACACACACCATTATACTGGAACACTACAAATACACAAATAAAGCAAAATCCCATATAAAGATCGTGTGTGTGTGTGTGTGTGTGTGTGTGTGTGTGTGTGTGTGTGTGTTCAGGGTTATCTGAAGCAATGCAAAAAGAGGAGAGACATGTTTAATGATGACCAGCTGAAGGTGATCTTCGGGAACATTGAGGACATTTACAGGTTCCAGCTCGGCTTTGTTAGAGATCTGGAGAAACAGTTCAACACCGAAGAACCGCACCTGAGTGAGATCGGACCCTGCTTCCTAGAGCATGTTCGTACACAAATACACACACACACACACACACACACACACACACACACACACACACACACACACACATTAATTAAGTCGCTGTACTTTTATTATGAGTTAGTATAGAGTAGAATATTCAATGCTACAGCGGCAGTCAATCATACACAATAATGAAGAAAATGAACAGGACCATTGAGCAGGAATTGTAGCTAAAACATGTGTCAGGAGAAGTCAGGACTACAACTCTGAAAACTGTATGGAGGTGCTGGTCAAAGGTTATTAGGTTACCATGAGGCCAACTGTTCACATGATATAACTTCCACTTACTAACAAGAGTCTTCTCTAGTCATGTTAAGTACCAAAAAGTACCTCTAATTTTGGATTCATGCTAAGCTAACACCCAAATGTTGACAGACTGAAATGGAGCAGAACATGTAGCTACGTGTTTTCAGGTGTCCCAAATAGTTATTTTTAGATTACATTTTTTAAATTTTTTATTAATAGTGTGTTTTTTCTCAACAGCAAGATGGTTTCTGGATCTATTCGGAGTACTGTAATAACCACGTAGACGCATGTATGGAGCTCACACGTCTCATGAGAGACGCTCGGTACCAGAACTTCTTCGAAGCCTGTCGATTGGTACAGCAGATGATAGACATTGCCATCGATGGCTTTCTGTTAACTCCAGTCCAGAAGATCTGCAAATATCCACTACAACTAGCAGAATTGCTGAAATACACTGTACAAGAGCACAGGTAACATTACAACCTTTAAGTTGTCTGTGACCTTGACCCTGACCTTGAGAGGCCATAACAATATAAATCACACTCTGTATATATTCATAACACCACATTCTGTCAAATATGATAAACTGTGGAGATAAAATGTAGTGGAACTCATGTTATTGCTGCAATACTTGGTCACCATAAACACAACACCAGAAAAATGTGGTTTTATTCCTGAACACAAGTTTATGCCACTTTAATTTTATTCTTTATTAACAAGAGAACATAGTTTATACTTTGCATGTAGATTATGTGGCCATATGTAAGAAGTCTTAAATTATTGCAGTAGAATAGTTTTCCTGCCCCCTTTCCTCCCACCACCATTCACAGATCTACAAACCCCTCGTAGCACCAGTATGGGTCAGAGTGTTGAAAACCCTGCAGATGTTGCAGCACTGAGAGCTGCTACCTTGCCTGGTTCTTAATTGTGGTTGTCCACCTAACAAAAATGTAGGACTTCTTGTTCTTGGTGTCAGCACAGTAGGCTCCACGTTGGACTACATGGTCTGTGGGGGCATCAAGTCAAGCAGTGTTGCATACATTTCATCTGTACTTCTGGCACAAATACAGTAATCTTTGCAGGTGAAATGATTCATACTTTCAAGTTACTGGTCCTCATAAGTACAACACCTAAATGTCTCTTGTAGTGGTATGTCCCTTTGTTCCCTTAGCTGGTAAATTCAGCAGTGGCAGCTTTCCCTGAGGCTCTAATAGTTCACTTCTCTGCCCCATGCTCTGAATGCACCTTGCATAAGCTTGTGATCACTTGATCGAGGCAAAGGTCGCCGGATGGACGAGTTCCAGTTGGCAGCTTGGCCTCTCTTGTATGATTTACAGGTCATTTGTTTCCATCTGCTGGCTTCTTGTACCTTGCACCTATGCCTGTTACAAGTGAGCAAAACTTAATCTTCCACTGTCAAACATCAGTATCAGTTTGGTTTACACATAGAATTGATTTTTTCCATAATTCCTGGATTTTTTGGCTAAACATTGTACAAGAATTACGTATACTGTATACCTATATAAACCCTTGTTTTTTTGTTGCCCTGCAAATGCTACAGTACAGATGGTTGACCGGGTAGGCTAACAGTGCTCTGTGGTGCAGTTCTGCAAGCTCTGTAAGAAAAGATCTCAAAAGGTTCCAACAGTGCAGGTTGGCCCTGGTCTTATGGCAGGTGGGACCTTGTTGGAGTTTTCTCGCCAACTTAGGAAATGGGTTTTGGCAGTGTCAGGATTTTTTCGGTCCTTCCAGGTCAGTGCAGTTTGGCCTTCCAGAGGACCTGCTGTCCACCTCACCTGTCACTCTGGGCTTTCTTCTTTGCAGGGGTCTCATCTGAGTGGCCACTGAACAAACTGCTAGTTCTGTCTGGAGTTTTCTAGGGTCTTTGGTATGAGGCTTAGGAAGGTAGACTTTCTAAATTAGGGTCAGCAAATAAGAGCAAAAGTCTCTCTTCTAATCAGAAGCTTTGGAGATGCACCAACAACTGAAAACGTGTCATTGCAGTGATTCCCTTGTAAATTGAGGCACGGTGTAAACAGTGGTTCCTTTTTAAACAGTGACTTTACGTTCAGGTAGTGACGATTTTAACTTTCTTTTCACTGAAACATCCCAGAGCCCATTTTTGACAACAACATACCATCCAGCAGGCGGAACATAAGGCAGACTTGCTGCTCTCTCTTTTTTTAACGATGATAACATGGGAAGACGTTTACACTTGGTCTCAAAAATGCACCGGATCTGCCAGAACTCAGTGAAGAGAAAACTATTAGCAAAATTGTCCCTTGGATATTTAGTTGGTAAGCAGCCATTGTTAAAAGCCACTTGCTGGGGGAAGACATTTAGATGAGTGTTTACACACACACACACACACACACACACACACACACACACACACACACACACACACACACACACACACACACACAAAGCAAACCCACACAATGTCTTTCTAAAACCTCCAGTCATAGTGTTAATATCTGCTGCTTTTCTCCTCCACCCTCTTGTCCTCTGTGTCCGCCTCCTCCACCCCCTTATGCACCTTCATCCACGTCTCTGCCTCTTGCAGTGATTACCGGTACGTTGCTGCAGCACTGGCTGTGATGAGAAATGTAACTCAGCAGATTAACGAAAGGAAACGAAGACTGGAGAACATTGACAAAATTGCTCAGTGGCAGGCGTCCGTACTGGACTGGGAGGTGCGTCCAGACATCATCTGTCTCTCTCACAATAAACACCTCATGAAACAGTTCCTAGGTTTGTGAATCAATAGTCATGTGTGTGTGTGTGTGTGTGTGTGTGTGTGTGTGTGTGTGTGTGTGTGTGTGTGTGTGTGTGTGTTCAGGGTGAGGATGTCCTGGATAGGAGCTCTGAGCTGGTGTACACCGGAGAGCTGTCCTGGATCTATCAGCCTTATGGGAGGAGCCAAACACGCGTCTTCTTCCTTTTTGACCATCAGATGGTCATCTGCAAGAAGGTGAGAAAGAAAGTAAGAGGGAAAGAAATAAAAAGACAAGTGAGAAAAAGGAAAGCAATGTTAATAAAAAACAAAGGTCTGAAGAATGGGATTAAATAATAAAAACAAAAAAGCTAATTAAAGAGAAAGAAAGAAAGAAAGAAAGAAAGAAAGAAAGAAAGAAAGAAAGAAAGAAAGAGAGGTAAATATGTAGACCATGTTTGTATGGATGGATGGAATGATGAGTTCTCTAAAACCCATTTTTCTTCATGAGATTCCGTCTCTGATCCGATCGCAGGACTTGATTCGACGCGATATCCTGTACTATAAAGGACGGATCGATATGGACCGCTACGAGGTCATGGACGCCATCGACGGCCGGGATGACGATTTTAACGTCAGTGTGAAAAACGCCTTCAAACTGAGCAACAAAGACTCGGACGAAATCCACATCTTCCTCGCCAAGAAGCTGGAGGAGAAAATCCGCTGGCTGCGAGCGTTTCAGGAAGAACGCAAGATGGTGCAGGAGGACGAGAAAATCGGTGAGTTTCAAGATTCTGAATGACACTGAAGGTCATATCATTTTATTTCATGTGTCAGCCAACAACTTCAATCAGCAATTTTCATAATTGAATTCCTTAAAAAAAGAAAATTAATAACTAATAATAATAATAATGATACCAAATAATTACATATAAAATACATAATACAAATTTACACAATCATACAAAAATAAACAATTGCTGATAATATATATATATATATAAAAAAAAATTTTTTTAAACTTATTTAAAATCATACTTGAAATTTCATAATAAATTAAAAGATGTTGAACATGTTTTTGTTTACTACAGAATTCCATACGTGTTCTTTCATAGTTTGGATTCTTCAGTACTAATGTACAATGTTGAAAATAATAAAAGTAAAGAAATTCACTGAAGGAGTCGTGTGTCCAATCTTCTGACTGGTACTGTATACATACATATATATTAATTTAGTAGACAGTTCAAACAAATAAACTTTATTATTATTCGTTTTTTACGCATTAAAAATGAACCTGGATTTGCACAGTGTCGCACAGCAGGGAAATGTATTTATTTATTTATTTATTTATTTATTTGTAGTGTTTTCATGTGCGGAAACTTTTATTTGAAGGTGTAATATTTCACTTTTTTTATTCCAAATGTCGTTCTTTACTAATTTTTCATTTCTGAAGTAAATTTTTTTTAATTCGAACGCAGTGTGTGTGTGTGTGTGTGTGTGTGTGTGTGTTTGTGTAACTATGGAACCCTTCTCTCTAATAAAACGCTGAACTGCATCCATTATTACCAGATATACACAGTATGGCCAGAAGTATTGGGACACCAGACTTTCCCACCCACATGTGCTTCTTCCCCAAACTGTTGCACCCAATTGCATCAGACGCCTTTGAAAGCTGTAGTGTGAAATTTTCTCTTCACTCGAACTAAACTAGGAGACCCAAACCCTGTTCCAGCATGACAATACCCCTGTGCACAAACCAGCTCCATGAAGATCTGCTTTCCATGGGTTGGATTTGGTGGAAAATTTCCTGCTGTAGAGCTCCAACCCTATTAAACACCTTTTAGATGAATGTGAACGCTGACTGCACGCCAGGAACCTCCTCATCTTCTCACCTACATCAGTATCTGACTTTACTCACACCCTTGTGGCTGAATGAAGAGTGGAGCTCATTATAACAGTAAATGGAGACTCAATGTTAAATAGGATGTTTAAGAAATCACATATGAATCTTATGTATACAGATTTTTTTAAATGTATTGTAATAATCACTACTTTTACTTTCCATATTTAAGTCACTTCAGAACTTTTCCTGAATGTAGGTGGGTTTTTATGAATAATAAATGAGGCGATTAGAACTTTTACTGCAGTACAGGAACAGTGAACCGAGTCCATCACAACTCGTTGGTGCTGATGAATTTGATGGTTTTATTTTGCAGGGTTTGAGATTTCAGAGTATCAGAAGCGACAGGCGGCTCTGACCGTGAGGAGAGTAACCAAACAGAAAGGTACTGCAATCTTTCATCATAACTCTCATCTGTGTGTAGAATAATATTATTGCTCTCTGTTTAATATTTGCCTTTTTTTTCAAATTGGTTTATATGATTATTATTAATAACAATAACAATAATTTTTCTTCTTCTATTAATGCACATCATTTATTATTTATAGCAGTAGTTGTTTTATTTGTATGGTTTCATATTTACAATAAAGATTATTCATGCAATATTTATGTAAGTTGTACATATAATAAATTGTAGATACATAACCTACAGTATAATACATTTTATATAGAACATAAAGAGAAAAGTACAATAACTTCAGAAAGCAATAAACAGCTGAATACTTTAAGCTTTATTATTATTATTGTTATTATTATTATCATTAACAAAATTTTAATGTTTAATGTTATAAATTTCTGTTTTGGACAATTCTTTTATTTTTTTTTGTTTTTATTATATATAATAAAAATATATGATTATGTGTATTATGTTTTATGCAATGGAACCCTGTGTTTGTGTGTGTGTTCTCAGGTGTGGGACGGTCGGCCCCGCCCTCCTACCCTCCCCCCCTGGACCCGGTGAACCCGGGGCACTTCCTCCTGCCGGACGGATACGAGTACGAACCCAAACGCAGCACGTCACCTTTCTGGCACAACATAAGCCGCTTAGCGCCCTTTAAGAAATAACCACCGAGCGAAAGCAACCACCACAAACAACAAACAAACAACAAACATACAAACAAACAAACAATTTACCGTAATGAAAAAGAAGCAGCACTACCCTGCGGGAAAAAAATCACCACCGAGCGAAAAAAAAACACTGACCGCTGCGATTTTCTGCAACAATCAAATGTTAAAAAAATAAGAAGCACTATCCTGAATATGTTTTCTTTTTATATTTATTTAAAGGAGGAGAGACTCAACACACACACACACACACACACACACACACACACACACACACACACACACACACACACACACACAGCTGGAGAGAAGAAGCTGTACTGGGTTATGGCGCCCCCTGCTGGACTGGCTGCACTGAACTCTATATACACACACACACACACACACACACACACACACACACACTGTAATGGTTATACACACTTGTGCACCCTTTTGGAAACCCCACCCAGAAGCCCTATGTCACCCCGCCCCTTTTTGGGAATTTTTCAATGTTTTTTTTCCCTTTTTCTTCAAATGAAAGAAGAATCATTTCCACGTTTTGAAGAAAAAAAAAAAAGAAACACACACACACACACACACACACACACACACACACACACACACACACACACACCTGAAAAAGCACTAACGACTCTCTGCTCTCTAGCGCCGCCCTGGTGTTCCTCCGTGCACTGTGACTAATCGGGGCATTTCTCTCTCTCTCTCTCTCTCTCTCTCTCTCTCTCTCTCTCTGTTGATGGCTTTTCATTCTGTCTCTCCTGCAGCACTCTTTGGATATGTTTTTCCTCTTCCTGCGGTCGTGTTCGGGTTTCTCCGCGTGTTGCGTTTTTTTTTTTTTTTTTCATTTCTGCATGAAAACACGAAACGGTCCGATTGCAGGTATTTTATAATCTTACGGGTCAAAAAGTGACTCAAACGAGACGTTTTTGTAATGAACAAAAATAAGAAAACGATATTTTCTCCACGTGAAGTTTTTCCTGAACTAGCAGCAGCGAGTCGAGTCGCTTTTATCTGTTTGGTAGGACAGGGTTGTCATGGTAATCAAAAGTAAAAGATTACAGCAAAGTATCAGTATTTCAGCTAAAAGTTTAAGCCCCACCCACTCGTAAAGCTCTGCTCCATCCACTAATCACAAAAACGCCCCAATGAGCTTTTTTTGACATTTTATATTTTTTCATGAAAAATTGCATTCAATTATTTACACCTTAATGTCACTTCATTAAGGCTAATGAGCAACCAAAGCGATGCTAACGACGATGCAGCGATTGTTTTGCGTTTTGATCATTCATCCTGTCTGAAAACACTCATTGCTAAGACGTGTACTAAATACTCTCCATGATCTTAAATAGAATATGTTACAGTTACCATGACAACCCTTTAAGTAACTATAAAAAATGTACCTCTAGTTAAATATTTAGCGTTCATTAATGCTAGGAATTTTCGGTTCGGGTCAGAACTGTTTACGTAAAAAAAAAAAAACCTGGACTGAAAAAGAAAAATACCACGTATGTTCTATTGTGTACGTACAATTCTGTACAATCATCAACACATCTTGAGTTTTAATAATACAATTTAATAATCACGGAACATCGATGAGGCCACATGGCGACTCATTGCTGCTAGATGTGTGTGTGTGTATATACACATTTTACTTCTAATTGTTAAATACAATCTGGGAATCCCACTGATATTAGCAGGCTAATGTTAAATCTTGACCACAGCTAGCAAGCTAATGCTAAAGCTAAAGTTTAGCCAAAAATTTGGACAATTTTACATCTTGCATAATCTTGAATTTGATCCATCAGCCGGGGCATTTTTGGTCTGAAGATCGCTCCTTTAGTTGTTTAAGGCTAATGTAGCTAAGAAGGCATTGCTTGTAGCTTATAGCTAAACATATGTCCTGGCAAAAACGTGTAAAAAAAAAAAAAAATTTTTTTATTTATTAGCGGGAAAAAAAAAAAATTCAGATTTTACGAAACTAGCTGCTAGCATTCTGCTAATAAACTAGAACCCATATTCTATAATAATCTGATTTGTAATGAAATAAGTCGACCTGCACCCCGGACTTATTCGACCCTCAATCCGATTTGTCTTATGGTTTTTCTTATTTGTTTATTTATGAGCTGGTGCTCTCTCTCTCTCTCCCTCTCTCTCTCTCTCTCTCTCTCTCTCTCTCTTTCTCTCTCTCTCTCTCTCTCTCTCTCTCTCTATATATATATATATATATATATATATATATATATATATATATATATATAATTTATTTATTTTTCCTGCTAATCCTTTCTCTCTATGATTATCGTGCCAAAAGATTTTGGTTGCCAGATCTCTCTCCCGAATAAAAGCAGGTGCACTGTTCCCTGTCCAGGTGGAACCCAGGCATGTGTGTCTTCTCAGGCGACGTTTTCAATTCAAGTCAACTTTAATCACGCTAATGCTGCTAGCATTAGCCTTTTAGGATTTCTTCTTGTTTATTTCTCTTCTTCACGACAAGGTTTTCATTTCTGGAATATTCCTTTTTTTTTTAAAGATTGTATTTAGTCCAAATCACGATATTTACAGTATGAATATAAAGCATTATTTATTCTACGATTATAACATGAGATTTTTTTCCACGTCAATGCTCTTTCTGGATTTTTCGAAGTCGTTGAAGGACAGGAAGTGGATTATTATTGATTATGATTATTATTATTATTATGAATGATTATTGATTCAAGAGAAAGACTGTGAAGAGGGGAAGAAAATAAACGAGTGGATGGAGTGATGTTGCACCATATGTACTAAGTGCCATATTTAAAATATTAGGTTATGAAAAAAAAGATCAGTTTAATGTTTTAATTTGGTGACCTGATTGACATGATAATATTTCATAATAAACTTCGATATGAACACCTTCTCACTTTACCTGTTTATTATTTTTCAAACTAGATACACGTCCATAAATATTAAGACACGTGTTTTTCACTCATATGTGGTTCTTCTACAGACTGTAGCAAATTAAAAATCAACTGTAACTCATTTACCGGTCAGTTAAACTTTTGTTGTTGTTGTTGTTGTTTTTTCTTGGTAATGAAAATAACAGGCAGACATTCCAAATGTATTTATTTATTGTGAGGTCAACTTTCTTTTTTTCCAACTTTGAAAAATAATTATTTTTGAAATGTACACGAGTCATTAGACATGCGCAACACACACCCTGATTAAGAAGGCAAGAAACAATTGCTGCTGCTGGTGATGATGAAGAAGAAGATGATGATGAAGAAGATGATGATGATGATACAGAAGACAATGATGAAGTCACAGTGAAAGGGAGATATTTGTTTGCTTTTTGTCTAAATGTAGAATTTTGTTTGGGTCACAACAACGTCACAGTGAAACACAGACAAAACCAACAGGTCCACAATCCAGAAGCATTAAATGAAATCTATTTGAAATGTACTTTAAATGTTATAAACTTTCAACATGAGTTTAATCTTCCAATGAATCATTCTGATTTAGTTAATGCACTGAATGTGTGTGTGTGTGTGTGTGTGTGTATGAATGTATGTTTGTGTGTCTGTGAGTGTTTGTGTGTATGTGTGTGTCTGTGTATGCATGTGTGTCTGTGTGTGTATTTGTGTCTGTGAATGTATGTATGTATGTATGTGTGTGTGTCTGTGTATGTATGTATATGTCTGTGTGTATTTGTGTCTGTGAATGTATGTATGTATGTGTGTGTGTCTGTGTGTGTATGTGTCTGTATGTATATGTCTGTGTGTGTATTTGTGTCTGTGAATGTATGTATGTATGTGTGTGTATGTGTATGTATGTATATGTCTGTGTGTGTATTTGTGTCTGTGTATGTATGTATGTATGTGTGTGTGTATGTGTATGTATGTATATGTCTGTGTGTGTATTTGTGTCTGTGTATGTATGTATGTATGTGTGTGTGTCTGTGTATGTATGTATATGTCTGTGTGTGTATTTGTGTCTGTGTATGTATGTATGTATGTGTGTGTGTATGTGTATGTATGTATATGTCTGTGTGTGTATTTGTGTCTGTGTATGTATGTATGTATGTATGTGTGTGTGTCTGTGTATGTATGTATATGTCTGTGTGTGTATTTGTGTCTGTGAATGTATGTATGTATGTGTGTGTGTCTGTGTGTGTATGTATATGTCTGTGTGTGTATTTGTGTCTGTGAATGTATGTATGTATGTGTGTGTGTCTGTGTATGTATGTATATGTCTGTGTGTGTATTTGTGTCTGTGTATGTATGTATGTATGTATGTGTGTGTATGTGTATGTATGTATATGTCTGTGTGTGTATTTGTGTCTGTGTATGTATGTATGTATGTGTGTGTGTCTGTGTATGTATGTATATGTCTGTGTGTGTATTTGTGTCTGTGTATGTATGTATGTATGTGTGTGTGTCTGTGTATGTATGTATATGTCTGTGTGTGTATTTGTGTCTGTGTATGTATGTATGTATGTGTCTGTGTATGTGTGTATATGTCTGTGTGTGTATTTGTGTCTGTGTATGTATGTATGTATGTGTGTGTGTATGTATGTATATGTCTGTGTGTGTATTTGTGTCTGTGTATGTATGTATGTGTGTGTGTCTGTGTGTGTATGTGTATGTATGTATATGTCTGTGTGTGTATTTGTGTCTGTGTATGTATGTGTGTGTGTATGTGTATGTATGTATATGTCTGTGTATGTATGTATGTATGTATGTGTGTGTGTCTGTGTGTGTCTGTGTATTTATGTATATGTCTGTGTGTGTATTTGTGTCTGTGTATGTATGTATGTGTGTGTGTCTGTGTGTGTATGTATGTATATGTCTGTGTGTGTATTTGTGTCTGTGTATGTATGTATGTATGTGTGTGTGTATGTATGTATATGTCTGTGTGTGTATTTGTGTCTGTGTGTGTATGTATGTGTGTGTCTGTGTATGTATGTATATGTCTGTGTGTGTATTTGTGTCTGTGTGTGTATGTATGTATGTATGTATGTGTGTGTGTATGTGTGTATATGTCTGTGTGTGTATTTGTGTCTGTGTGTGTATGTATGTGTGTGTCTGTGTATGTATGTATATGTCTGTGTGTGTATTTGTGTCTGTGACTGTATGTATGTATGTATGCATGTGTGTGTGTATGTATGTATATGTCTGTGTGTGTATTTGTGTCTGTGTATGTATGTATGTATGTATGTGTGTGTGTGTATGTGTGTGTATTTGTGTCTGTGTATGTATGTATGTATGTGTGTGTGTATGTATGTATATGTCTGTGTGTGTATTTGTGTCTGTGTGTGTATGTATGTGTGTGTCTGTGTATTTATTTGTGTCTGTGACTGTATGTATGTATATGTCTGTGTGTGTATTTGTGTCTGTGTATGTATGTATGTGTGTGTGTATGTGTATGTATGTATATGTCTGTGTGTATTTGTGTCTGTGTATGTATGTATGTATGTGTCTGTGTATGTATGCATGTCTGTGTGTGTATGTGTATGTATGTATATGTCTGTGTGTGTATTTGTGTCTGTGTATGTATGTATGTATGTGTGTGTCTGTGTGTGTATGTGTATGTATGCATGTGTGTGTGTATGTATGTATATGTCTGTGTGTGTATTTGTGTCTGTGTATGTATGTATGTATGTGTGTGTGTATGTGTGTATATGTCTGTGTGTGTATTTGTGTCTGTGTATGTATGTATATGTCTGTGTGTGTATTTGTGTCTGTGTATGTATGTATGTGTGTGTGTCTGTGTGTGTATGTATGTATATGTCTGTGTGTGTATTTGTGTCTGTGTATGTGTGTGTATGTATGTGTATGTGTGTGTCTGTGTTCAATTTATAAAATTTTTATTAGTCCTAATGGCATGAGGAAAATGTTATTGGACTCGGCAGTTTTTACCGTTTTTGACTTTTTGTTTAAGTGTTTTGTCACTGAGGCTCCACCCACACGAGTCCAGACTTCAAATAAAAATTACATTTTCTCTCAACATTTCTTTCACTCTGCACTGAGGAAAACTGTCTGTGTTTCTACCTGTCTAGCCATTCATCTGTCTGTCTGTCTTTCTGCTTAACCAACTGTCTGTCTGTGTGTCTGTCTGTCCAACCATCTGTCTGTGTCTGTCTGTCTATGATTCGTCTGTTTGATGATCTTCAACGATCTTCACATACTCTTTGTCCGTACCATGGTTCAGTAGTATAGTGCACACGCACACACACACACACACACACACACACACACACACACACACACACACACACACACACAATCTAACACAATATTACAGTGAGAGACACTTCAGCAGGCCCGAATCACCTCCATGTGTTTTTTTATTGTATTTCTGTGCTATAGTCTGAGTGAGCTTTGTGTTCGTCCTTTATTTCTCCGCTGGAGAGAAACGTCGTCTCGTGACACGAGACTTTTCGAGACTGAATTTTGAACCCGTCACAGTGAGACAATTTTGTACCTGAACATGAAAGGTGTGATTATTATTATTATTATTATTACTGTATTTTTCCATTCAGTGTTTATTCACGCAGCGTTGGAGTGAAGTCTATGAGCAGACCGAGTGTACGTTTTTCTCTTCACACACTCGTTTTTTCTTTTCCGGCTCACACGCCGATTTTAAAGTTTTTATTGCTCTTTTCCGTCACACTTTGGGCTGCCGGCTGTCCTTCCACTCCGTCCTGGTGTTCTGCAGAGCCTGAGTCTTCTTCTCGTCCACCTGAACATAGTCCACTCGCTGCTCGTCCAGCAGAGGCTTCTGAGAATTAAACAAAGATCTCACAAAGATCTCACAAACACACAGCGTTGTTATGACGTCACAAACTATGACATCACAAGTCAACAGATGGATGCAGTTTTCTCTTTTTTTATCATTATTATTATTATTAAAAAGGATTAAACTCAAAATTATATTTTTATATTATATTTTTTAATATTGTATATTTTTTTTTATTTTATTGTAATTGTTTTCTTTATAATAATGATAAATTTTTATGTAATCTTTTCATCTATTTGATTTTATTTGCATGTATGATGGTCCTCTTCTTCCTGTCTCATACACACACTTACCTTTTGAACAGGTGAGGGGGAGGCGGAGTTAAAATCCAGCGACAGGTAATCCAGGTAAGAGCTTCGGTACCAGGGGGCGGAGTCACACACAGAAAACAATGACTGTACACAAACGCACAAGTATACATTGTCAGTTTACACCAAAATAATACTACAACTACTACTAATACAACAGATCGTAAACAGTGAAGTGGGAAGTCCTTACCGTAGGCGTGTCATTCCCTTCCTGATCGGTGCAGTTTAAGCCCCGCCCCCTGTCCCATGGAACACAACGAGGTGAGGAACTAGAAAATACAGGAAGACGAGGTACAAACACTGAATAATCTCAATAATCTCATTCTGTATTGATTATGGATCAGAGTGGATTCTTCTTACCCTGGTTCAGTCATGGTGCGAATCAGAGGCAGGTGGGTGGGGCATTCGCTTATGGTGGACAAATCGAGGGGTGGCGGCTTCACTACAGAAACAGACATGAAAAAAATAACACAAATGAATAATAAACCGCTGTGAAGAACTGAAAGTAAGAGTGTGGAAACATTAAACATGATGATGTTCTACAGCACCACGTTTATCTTCTGTCCTATAGATTTGGCTTATTCAGGGTGAGGTGAGTCATGTGACACTCAGCATCTTCACAAACTAAACTCATTTTCTTAACAGAAATTGAGGAAACACATCTAGAGTCATTTAATTCTCATGAGGACATGTTTAAAGGAAACCAGCAGAACCTGATGTTTATTAGAAACCAATAGATTCCGTGTAGAAACCATTAGATCCTGAGGAAATTTGTAACATTTTATTGGAAACCAGTAAATCCTAATTTGTAACTTTACATTGAAACCAGTAGATCCTGATAGTGGTGTTTAATGGAAACCAGAAGATGCTGATCCGGAGACGAATAATCTCAGAATGTAAATTTGAGCTAAGTCTTACTCCGCCTCCTCGGCTTCAGGCTGCGGTTGATTGGTGGAGGCTCCATTTCAGGGGCGGGAAGAAGAGGTGATTCAGGTTTTCCATTGGTTAAGAGTGAAATAGGAAGTGAGGTTGGACTCATGGGTATGTAGCCATCAGCTTCAGTGTCGGAGGAGCTGACTGGTGGAGACACCATGGGCACGTAGGAGAAATCATCTGATTGGCTCTCAGAGGAAGCGTTGACCCGAAACATTGGCTAGAGAGAGAGAGAGAGAGAGAGAGAGAGGGAGAGACAGACAGAGAGAGAGAGAGAGAGAGAGAGAGAGAGACAGACAGAGAGAGAGAAAGACAGAGAGAGAGAGAGAGAGAGAGAGAGAGAGAGAGAGAGAGAGAGAGAGAGAGAAGAGAGAGAAAAAGAAAGAGAGGAGACTAAACACTTTTGCTCATAATTTTTCACTTTCTACAAGACAATTAAATTAATCTGGAAAAATCTGACAAATACGTCAGAATCAACACGAGATATATGTACAGTATATTTAATCATAAAAACAACACAATAACACACAAAGTGTTTAGGTAGTGTGTGTGTGTGTGTTAGAGCTTGAGTTAATATAAATAAACATGTTTACCAGATTCAGACTCAGTCTTTTGTTCCAGTTTCCTCTCGCACTGAACTCGAACTCTCCTGAAGAAAACCCAAAAACACTGAAAATCCTGCAGATGAGCTTCAGTTACTCTTCATACCATATGACACTGTGTTGAAAAGTGTGTATGTGTTTGTGTACATGTGTATGTGTGTGCATATATGTACCTGTGTATACATGTGTGTATATGTGTGTGTGTGTTTGTCTACATGTGTCTCTGTGTATGTGTGTGTGTTTGTCTATATGTGTGTGTGTATATGTGTGTGTTTATCTAAATGGGTGTGTGTGTGTGTTTGTGTACATGTGTGTGTGTGTGTTTGTCTATATGTGTCTGTGTGTGTGTGTGTTTGTGTACATGTGTCTGTGTGTGTTTGTGTATGTGTGTATATGTGTGTTTTTGTCTACATGTGTGTGTATGTGTGTGTTTGTGTACGTGTGTGTTTGTATATGTTTGTGTGTGTGGGTGTTTGTCTACATGTGTGTGTGCGTGTGTGTCTGTGTGTGTGTGTGTGTGTACATGTGTGTGTGCATGTGTTTGTCTACATGTGTCTGTGTATATGTGTGTGTGTTTGTGTATGTGTGTATATGTATGTTTGTGTACAAGTGTGTGTGTTTGTCTACATGTGTCTGTGTATATGTGTGTGTGTTTGTGTGTGTGTGTGTATATGTATGTTTGTGTACAAGTGTGTGTGTTTGTCTACATGTGTCTGTGTGTATGTGTGTGTGTTTGTGTATGTATGTGTGTGTGTGTGTGTGTGTGTGTGTGTGTGTGTGTGTGTGTGTGTGTGTGTGTGTGTGTGTGTGTTTGTGTACGTGTGTGTGGGTGTATATGTGTTTGGGTGTTCATACCTCTTCTAAAATGCTCCCCACCTGACAGCGACGTCCTGCGTGGGAGGAGCTCCAGTTGCCCCTGGTTACACACAGCATCGTCGTGACCGTGGTGATCGGCCATGTGTGTCGGTTTTGGCGGGAGAGGAGGGGGCGTGGCACAAAAAGGGTTGTCGAATCGGAACACATCAGCATGGCCGCGGACGGGGCAAAGCGCTAACGGCCTGAAGGGTGAAGGGGCGGAGTCTAAACACACCATGGGACTGAAGACGTCATCGGGCACGTTCTCAAACGAACTTTGCTCAAACGAACGCTCCGAGTTCGACATGCTGTCACACCTGAAACATAGCGACTGGAGTTTGAGGTGAGGGGGCGGGGCTAAAGATCATATCTATTCTTCATTCTCGAACGTTGAATATTACGCAAATGCAAATCATTGATGATGATGTCATATATATTATGGGCGGGGCTTACCTGCTGATGCTCTTTCTGCCAGTTTCACACTGAGACAGGAAAAGATAATCGAGCGGAATGCTGGCATCTGATTCGCTGGCCTCGTCTCTAGCCGCAGAGTCTGTTTCAATAACCGGGGTGTCCTGATTGGCTGAGAAGGGGGCGTGAATCGAGAGCACGGGGGAGGGTTGATGGGATGAAGGAGTGTGTGCGAGACTGTCCATTGATTCTGAAATATCAAAAAATTAAATCAAATTAAAATGAATGCTAACCACATACCATGATACACACCTGATATTGCTAGCATGCTAATTCTCAAACTTATGAGATTCTTTCTGTCATAATCGCACGCTAAATGAATGCTTTTTAAACTTATTTGCATGCTAATTCTATATTCTGGAAATAAGTACATTTGCAAATAGCATACTAATTAGAAATGCTAATTTTCTGTAATGGAAGTAGCGAGAATTAATATCATCACATGGAAAACAAACGAACTAAAACTAAAACTGCATTGGATGAATAGAGAACGTTTTATCGACTTTATTTTTTCAGACATTGAAGGCGAGCAGAGCATTCTGGGTAAATTTTGCTCTGGTCTGCATTGTCACTACTTGTTGCGTACATGATTCTATTTCCTATATGAAGTATGTTGAAATTTACGGCAGTTTTGGGCTTTTATAATTCTGTTTTCTTGTTTGTTTGTTTGTTTGTTTATTAAACTTGAAAATGGCAGAGGTTTAAAAAAGAAACTAGTTACATCTTATAAAATTGTGAATATTTTAATTCTAAATATTATATTGACACTGGATCTGTACTGGGAAAAGTTCTTTACTGGTGACTCTCTTAATATATAAATACTTTGAAAAAGCATATTAATTAAATTGAGTAATCGATTAGCACATGACTGATAACTGATTAAATAAAATTGTATAGTTTACATGAAATGGTTGTGTATGTTTTTAATATTTAATTTTCTACTTAACTGTTATTTCAAAATACTTTAACAAAAGTGTGCATTTGAGAAACACCCTAGATGTTTATTTGTTTATTCAAAAATAAATTCCTTCCTTCCGTCATTCATTTATCCATTCACTCCCTCGATATGCGGAATTGTCTGGAAACTTTTAAGAGAATTTCAAGAGATCGAGTAGCGACACACACCCCGGCTGATAAACGAATAGAGCATCTCTTTCCCCCCCAGGGAGGGAAAGTGTGTGTGTAGGGGAAGTCAGCGAAGGCGTGTTAATGGAAGATGCAGCTGTTTTAACATCACGTGACCAGCAGGAGGCGAACATGAAGCAGATGTCCATCCTTTTCTCTCTCTCTCTCTCTCTCTCTCTTTCTTTTTTTTTTTTCTCAAATGAGCAAAAAATGCCCATGAGCATAACGGCTCCCAGTCACGTGCTTTCCACACCACACAGAACACATGACCATTACACACACACACACACACACACACACACACACACACACACACACACACACACACCCCACAGTTTTCCACAGACACTCCACAGCATTTTTTGAGTAATGAAAGTGTGTGTGGGTGTGTGGAAAAAACGAGTGCGTCATGAGAACGCAGGGAGGCCGTGTCCCCGCCGGTAACGTTGTTCTCTAAACTGTGATATTGTATTGTTTTTTTTCCCACTCATTTTCATTTGAGATGTTTTAGGTGGCCATGTGTAACCTTTTATTGACCTCTGACCATCACCTCATCATGAATCTCAAAAATCATATAGCAATATGTCGTTTATCTCGCTTTTCACAGTGGACACTGTCTCAAAGCTGAAAGCAATATGGTCAGGTGTCCACAAACCTCTGGCCCCACAGTGCACAATATATACTCTCGTAGTTTTTTATGACTGGAGACTCCTTCCGTTCGTGCCACGCGAATCACAGGAATACGTCCGAGTGAACTCGGTGTTGCTATGGAAACGATAACTTAGCAGAGCGAAAACTCTGATATACACCTGCCGTTCTGGAAAATAAATCTGAGTGCAGAACTTAGCAGTGGTGTGTGTGTGTGTGTGTGCAAGTGTGTGTGTGTGTGTGTGCAAGTGCGTGTGTGTGTGTGTGTGTGTGTGTGTGCGTGTGTGTTGTGGCGATAAATACACTCATATAAATAGGTAAATTCACCGAATTTTATTGTTGATGTTTTGATTAAATCGGCACGCAACACGACTCGCCTCCTCGCCTCGGCCAATCAGCAACGATCACACACACACACAACACACTTTTAGGAATTTGAAAGTGTGTGTGTTAGTGAATGTGTATTAGTGTATGTGTGTATAAGTGTGTGTTAGTGTGCGTGTGTGTGTCCACTTTCTTGGTTTTGCTTATAATGTTTGCAAACTAAACAGTACTTTTTATTCATGTCACCGCTTATTGTTTATGTATTTGTGTGTATAAAAGTGTGTGTGTGTGTGTGTGTGCGTGTATATTTGTTTGAAAGTGTGTGTGTGTGCGCATGTGTGTGTGTGTGTGTTGTTTTAACACTCAGCCAGTTGAGTTCCATATCTACCATCTTTGTTATCTTTGTGTGTGATGTGTAAACTTGTGGTTTGTAGGTTTAATTCCTGTTGGGCGTGTGTGTGTGTGTGTGTGTGTTTGTGTGTGTGTGTGTGTAAAAAATTGTATGTGTGTGTGTTTGCTAGATGCCAACGGGTGTAAACCTGTATCTATTCAAGCATGTGCATGCATGCTTCTGATTACACACACTGTGTGTGTGTGTGTGTGTGTGTGTGTGTGTGTGTGTGTGCGTGTGCGCGTGAGAGAAAGTCTGTGTGAATATATGACTGATTGTGTCTGACTTTGCATGTGTGTGCGTGTGTTAGAGTGTATCATCGTTCTTTTACTAGCCCCTTGCTAGTTCATGATGCCATGTGATTGTCAGTTGTTAGCACTTAATCTCCCTTGCTAACTAATATTTCTGTCTCCTTTTAGCACCCCTCATGTTAGCCTGTTAGCCTGTTAGCACTCTGCTATATGACACTGTGGGCACCAGTGTAAGATTAAGCTAAACACAGCGTTTTTCTTACTTAGCAAAATCTAGTTATTGTAGTTGAACGCTGGCAGGACTTTCAGCATCTATTTTTAGCATTTTTCTAGGCTGTGCTGTGGAATGTTAGTGTGTGTGTGTGTGTGTGTGTGTGTGTGTGTGTGTGTGTGTGTGTGTGTGACAAGCCAATTTCCAGATATCCTTATCAAGTGTCATATCAAATGCTATGCTAATTCTAATGCAAAAGGGACAGAGCCTATACTGCCGTTTGCTCTTTGCTAAATTTTATTACAAGAATGTACAGATACATCTCTCTCTCTCTCTCTCTCTCTCGCTCTCTGTTTCTCTCTCTCTCTCTCTCTCGCTCTCTGTTTCTCTCTCTCTCTCTTGCTCTCTGTTTCTCTCTCTCTCTCTCTCTCTCTCTCTCTCTCTCTCTCTCTCTGTTTCTCTCTCTCTCTCTCTCTCTCTCTCTCCTCTCTGTTTCTCTCTCTCCTCTCTCTCTCTCTCTCTCTCTCTCTCTCTCTCTCTCTCTCTCTCTCTCTCTCTCTCTCTCTCCCTCTCTGTTTCCCTCTAGGTTATATTGCTCCATGCTAATAAAAAGTCTATTTGAATGCTAATTTGAATTTAGGAGAGAGTGCATTGTTTACAGGAAAGCGATTAAACAGTGTGTGTGTGTGTGTGTGTGTGTGTGTGTGTGTGTGTGTGTGTGTGTGTGTGTGTGTGTGTGTGTGTGTGTGTGTGTGTGTGTGTGTAGAGGTCTGAGGAGGGTCATGTCAGAATCGAACGTCACATGGCTAACCCGATTAATCGTTAGCCTTGGTGATTACCATTTGTGTGTGTGTGTGTGTGTGCTCCAGTTGCCTAGCAACAATGCTTTGATTTAAACCGTGTGAAGGACCGTTTGTTCTCTGCACCATGTAAAAAACACATGGTCAAGTGTTCCATCCGAAAACACACCTGAGCAGGTTTTTTTGTGTGTGTGTGTGTGTGTGTGTGTGTGTGTGTGTGCATACAATAGTTTTCAGGTGTGTTCAGGTGTGTGTGTGTGTGTATATATGTTCAGGTGTGTGTGTGTGTGTGTGTGTGTGTGTGTGTGTGTGTTCAGGTGTGTGTGAGTATTTAAATGTATGTTTGTATGCAGGTGTGTATGTGAATCATTTTTGTGTGTGTGTATGTGTATAAATGTGTATTTGTATGCAGATGTGTATGTGGTTCAGGTGTGTGTGTGTATGAAAGTGTGTTTGTATTCAGGTGTGTATGTGGTTCAGGTGTGTGTGTGTGTGTATATATAAAAGTGTGTTTGTATTCAGGTGTGTATGTGTTCAGGTGTGTGTGTGTGTGTTTGTGTATGTGTGTGTATATACTGTATGTGTGTGTGTGTTTGTGTACATGTGTGTATATATGTGTGTGTGTGTGTGTGTATAAAAGCATGTTTGTATGCAGGTGTGTATGTGGTTCAGGTGTGTGTGTGTGTATAAAAGTGTGTTTGTATGCAAGTGTGTATGTGGTTTAGGTGTGTGTGTGTGTGTGTGTGTGTGTGTGTGTGTTTGTTTGTGTGTGTAAAAAAGCATGTTTGTATGCAAGTGTGTATGTGGTTTAGGTGTGTGTGTGTGTGTGTGTGTGTGTGTGTGTGTGTGTGTGTGTGTGTGTGTGTTTGTGTGTGTAAAAAAGCATGTTTGTATGCAAGTGTGTATGTGGTTCAGGTGTGTGTATGTGTGTGTGTGTATCACCTGTGCTGTGGTTGAAGTTGCTGAAGGTGCAGATCTCGCCGATGTTCCTCACCCAGCAGTTCATCTCCTCGGCCGTCTTGGCCAGCAGGTAAAACACACGCGATGACGTCTTTACCACGAACAAGTGCTGATTGGCCAGGTGCCTTTTGACAGGCCACGCCCCCCACTCTAACTCCCTCCCTGACTCCGCCTCCGCTGCCACTTCACATTCCTGCAGATCGATGGAACGAATAGGTTTCCGAGAAGTTTTACTGCGAAAGTACTCAAGAACATCAGGATCTCCACTCATCCGTCCACGGCGTAGGACAAACCATCGCTTCCTCCATGCCTGAGAGAGAGAGAGAGAGAGAGAAAGAGATAGAGAGAGAGATAGAGAGAGAGAGGGTTACTAACACACACACTATGTGCATTTTGTGGGTACTCAAAATACTTATATTAGTAATATATCAAGTGTGTGTGAGCGAGAATGTGTGTGTTTTGGTGCTTTGTGAAGACCATCTATATATGTGTGTGTGTGTGTGTGTGTGTGTGTGTGTGTGTGTGTGTGTGTGTGTGTGTGCATCTGGTTATAATAACCAGAT
>JBCEWE010000439.1:94483-96983 GCA_039877035.1 Silurus lanzhouensis | reverse complement strand
CAAAACCCAATGCACACAATTAACCCTCTGGGGTCGACAAACGCGTTGGCGTGTTTTGTTGCATTTTTTTCTTTAAGCTAATAAAAATTACTGTCTTTTTTGTGTGTACAGATAGGAGCAATACATCATTTAAATCTGTAAAGTAAAATATGTCTACTTTGATTTGTACACACATAATAACGTCTCTAGGTTACGACCGTAACCCTAGTTCCCCGAGGGAACGAGACGCAGCTCGAGTTCCCGAAGGGGAACAACAAAACGCTGTGCTTTTGTAAAATAAAGAAAACAGACAGGGGGCGCTCTATGCCGTCTGTCATCTCTCTTACACAAATAAAACAACCTAAATCTCACTAAATATTTGCCTCACAGACATATTCAATATATAAATATAAAGTTTAAAATGTCTACATTTATATAAACCATTCGAAAACAAATATTCTCTGATTCTGTAATCCGCATGAAAGTTACAGTTTCTCCAGTATCCCCTCATTAACCGTCGGCGTGGAAACATAGTAAAGGTTCCGTTTGGTGTCCTGATGATTTATGTAATTTAAAACACCATAATTACTTTAAAGTGTTTATGTTGAATTTGGTTTTACTAATAATAAACATAGATTTGTATAAAGCATCAATATTTGTCCGTGCACATGTTGATTAGAGAATGAAAAACCTAAAACATATTAATTTAAGGTGGATTTAGAACAGATACAAATGTCTTATATTTTTTATTTTAGTTTGCAATGTCAAAGAACAGCTTCACCCCCTGACTGGTTCTTGGTCCACCCTGTGCCACCCCATTAAAAGAATCCTAGGACTTCAGCTCCTCTATTGAAAATTTCACAGCAGCACAGTGTGTCTTCAGACTTTGTGGGGACCACATACATGGGGTGCACATACTTTTGCACATGACATGTTAGAAATAGTGAAAGTAGAAACAGTCAAAGCAAAACCTAAAGAGCTGCAGTTTCGTTTGAACTGCTTCAGAGGAAAATCTTCTGCATGGAATATATAAAAAACTCCAAATATACAAAAGCTACAAAATATTCACACATGCATGCACTCTTTTAGAAAATCACAAAGAAATACATAAAAACATGTGCACACACACACACACACACACACACACACACACACACACACACACACACACACACACACACACACACTATTTCACTGCCAGTACTATTATCTTAAAGCTCAGTGTGTAGTGTACTGCTGACTTCAATTTCTAGATAACTGTAAAGTCAGCTTCCAGAAGCCCACACCCACCCGCACATACACACACACACACACACACACACACACACACACACACACACACACACACACACATTCACACATAAAGCACTAGGGGGTTGTGGTCTACCAAGGAACACTTCCAAGCTAAATTCGGGTCAAATACTTAAGAGTATAGCTGTGTGTGTGTGTGTGTGTGTGTGTGTGTGTGTGTGTGTGTGTGTTTGTATGTGTTTGTTAAAGTGTGTAAGAGTGTGTGTGTGTGTTTGTAAAAGTGTGTGTATGGTGTGTATGTGCGCACGTGTGTGTGTTTGTGTGTGTGTGTGTGTGTGTGTGTGTGTGTGTGGTGTGTATGTGTTTGTAAAAGTGTGTAAGAGTGTGTGGTGTGTGTGTGTGTGTGTGTTTTTGTAAAAGTGTGTAAGAGTGTGTGCGTGTGTGTGTGTGTGTTTGTAAAAGTGTGTAAGAGTGTGTGCGTGTGTGTGTGTGTGTATGGTGTGTGTGTGTGTGTGTGTGTGTGTGTGTGTGTGTGTGTTATGGCAAAACACTGTTTGACATCATGGAGTGATGAAAAGAAGTTTGTTTGACCACACTGAAGATGATTTCTCCGTAACAGTAATTCAACAAGAGCTTCATTCTTTTTACAGACAGACAGACAAAAATGCAGGCAGATACAGAGAAACAGGACCCAGGGACAGACAGACAGACAGGTAGATACAGAGACAGACAGACAGACAGGTAGATAGATACAGATAGACAGACAGGTAGATACAGAGACAGACAGACAGACAGACAGGTAGATACAGAGAGACAAGTAGATACAAAGACAGACAGACAGACAGACAGACAGACAGACAGACAGACAGGTACATACAGAGAGACAAGTAGATACAAAGACAGACAGAAAAGTAGTTACAGACAGACAGGTAGATACAGAGAGAGAGAGAGAGACAGGTACATACAGAGACAGATAGACATGTAGCGACAGACAGACAGGTACAGACAGACAGACAGACAGACAGACAGACAGGTAGATACAGACAGACAGACAGACAGGTACATACAGAGAGACAAGTAGATACAAAGACAGACAGAAAAGTAGATACAGACAGACAGGTAGATACAGAGAGAGAGAGAGAGACAGGTACATACAGAGACAGATAGACATGTAGCGACAGACAGGTACAGACAGACAGACAGACAGACAGACAGGTAGATACAGACAGACAGACAGACAGACAGACAGGGAGAGACAAGTAGATACAAA
>JBCEWE010000439.1:90713-93466 GCA_039877035.1 Silurus lanzhouensis | reverse complement strand
ATACTGCAGCACCTGCTACTCTAATGCTCATCTCTCTCTCTCTCTCTCTCTCTCTCTCACACACACACACACACACACACACACACACACGCGCGCGCTTATACTCACATATCTCTTAAGCTTTTTCTCCGGTGGAGATTTAACCAGCCATCCGGTACACACCACGTCCCCTGCGCTCATGTCTGTGTCCGGTGTGTGTGTGTGTGTCCGGTGTGTGTGTGTGTGTGTGTGTGTGTGTGCGCACTGAACACAGCGCTAATCCGATGTCAAGCCTCCTGCATCCAGACAAGGAACTAACAGCATCGATCACAGCGAGAGAGACAAGCTCGAGTCTCTGTGTGTGTGTGTGTGTGTGTGTTTGCGTGAGCGTATAAGTGAGAAAGGGAGTGTGTCAGAGTGTCCGCATGTGTGCCTGTTAGTGAATCTGAAAGAGAGAGGACGTGTATTTGCATGCAAGCAGTCCGCGCGCGCGCGCGTGTGTGTGTGTGTGTGAGAGAGACGTCCCTCCTTTTGGTGGATAATGACAAAACAGCGCATGACCTTGTGTGTGTGTGTGTGTGTGTGTGTGTGTGTGTGTGTGTGTGTGTGTGTGTGTGTGTGTGTAAGATTAACACACAAGCAGAGTATAAAATGCTATAAGTGGGCTTTTTAATGGTTTACTAAGAGAGAAAAGTACAAAAGAAAGAGAAAGCGAGAGAGAAAATTGAGGAAGAAGAGAGAGAGGGGGGGAGGGATGGGGAGGGGGGAGAAAGAGAGAGGGAGGGAGAGAGAGGGGGGAGGAGGGGGAGAAAGAGAGAGGGAGGGAGAGAGAGGGGGAGAGGAGGGGGAGAAAGAGAGGGGGGGGATACTCGTTTTGTTAAAGTTGTGTGTGTGTGTGTGTGTGTGTGTGTATGTGTGTGTGTGTATGTGTGTATGTGTGTGTGTGTGTGTGTGTGTGTGTGTGTCTGTTGTTTTTACATTAAATGTAGTCAAACAGCTCATAATGTAATGGAGATGTGTAATAATGAAAGCTCATCTCATCTGACTCGTCTCCTCCAGCTGATCGTCTCCAGCTGATCTCCCCTGGTTCCTCTCTTCTGGCTGATCTCCTCCAGCTGATCTCCTCCAGCTGATCTCCTCCAGCTGATCTCCTCCAGCTGATCTCCTCCAGCACATGTATGGATGATCTCAGTAACACTGTGCGTGTAAAACAGACAGCAGCTGCTAACGAATGACCTTTAAATCTTTAAGAATGACATGAAAACATCACAAACAGAAGCGATAAATAAGTTCACTGACATGAAGCTAAGACTCAGAACTCAATTAATTCCAGTGTACAGTGTAATCTCTAAAATATTGTTCATTATTACAATTCAGTACCATGTAATAACAACAACAATACCATGTAATAATAACAGGACGATGTAATAATAACAGTATGATGTAATAATAACAGTATGATGTAATAACACTGCACAGGGTCTTTGTCATGCTGGAACAGATTCAGGTCTCAGAGTTTAGATGAAGGGAAAAATGTCTCTGATACAACTGTCGTTGTGAATCGCTAAATTAAAGTAAATTGGCTAAATATTTTGGTTTATAGTCTGTTTTAACGATGTTAAATAAACTGCAGGAAACGATCCTGTGTGATAATCATGAGTTGGTGATTTTTTTATATTTTGTATCTGATTTTATTTATAATTCTTGTAAAAAAAAAAAAAGAACTTTATTTCATGCTGGTGTCCTTAAGAGTCTTACATAACACAGTGTGTGAAAAGTTGTTTGTCTCCCTCTAGTGGATGAAATTAGTAACAGCAGGCACGCTGTTTCCTGTTACAGGAATAAACTACAGCAGGATTTTCATGTCTGCGTAGCTCTAAGACCAAATATTTCATATTTATTAGGATAAATATTAGATATTATATGATATGTTTAAAAATGACCGCTAAAATAAAAAACAAAAAGCAAATAAAGAAAAAGCAAAAAGAAGGGTTTGTTTTGGTCGCTGTGAGATATCGCGATATTTCGTTTTATCGCGAGAGTTGAGCTGAAAGGGGGCGTATGCCAGCGCGTGCAGAGTCTCTGATGCTGACGTTTGTTGTTGTTGTTTTATTTTAGTTTCGTTTCGTTTTTGCTTTAAAAAGAAAGAAAATCTGATTCACGTAATACGGACTCTGATGTAAAGCGGCGCGGACTGAACAACATGTCTGACCAGGAGCTGCCGTCCACTTCCGGTGAGCGCGCGGGCGAAAAGGAGCAGGTGAGAGAAAAACAGAGCGCGCGGACGGCAGTGAGAGTGACAAGGACGCGCGCGGGAAGGGGTGTGTAAACAGAGGGGGGGGGGGGGGTTTAAAAAGACGGGCAGGGGTGGAAGAAGAGAGGGAGGGAGTGGCGGGGGGAAGCCAGGGGAATAGGGAAAATGAAGGTGCAGTGTGTCACATGTTACAGGTGCAGTGTGTCATGTTAAATGTGCAGTGTGTCACATGTTACAGGTGCAGTGTGTCATGTTAAATGTGCAGTGTGTCACATGTTACAGGTGCAGTGTGTCATGTTACAGGTGCAGTGTGTCACATGTTACAGGTGCAGTGTGTCATGTTAAATGTGCAGTGTGTCACATGTTACAGGTACAGTGTGTCATGTTACAGGTGCAGTGTGTCATGTTACAGGTGCAGTGTGTCACATGTTACAGGTGCAGTGTGTCACATGTTACAGGTGCAGTGTGTCACATGTTACAGGTGCCGTGTGTCACATGTTACAGGTGCAGTGTGTCACAT
>JBCEWE010000439.1:75713-80713 GCA_039877035.1 Silurus lanzhouensis | reverse complement strand
TGTGTGTGTGTGTGTGTGTGTGTGTGTGTGTGTCTGTGTGTGTAGATAGCACGGTATAAAGCTCCATTCCACCAGTTGCGTATTCAGTACGGCACTAATAAAGGGAAGAACTATACGGAGGAGGAGGATCGCTTCCTGATCTGCATGCTGCACAAGATGGGCTTCGATAAGGAGAACGTGTACGAGGAGCTGCGGCAGTGTGTGAGGAACACACCTCAGTTCCGCTTCGACTGGTTCATCAAGTCCAGGACGGCCATGGTCAGTGTGTGTGTGTGTGTGTGTGTGTGTGTGTGAGAGAGTGTGTATGTGTGTGTGAGAGAGTGGGTGTGTGTGTGAGAGAGTGTGTGTGTGTGTGTGAGAGAGTGGGTGTGTGTGTGAGAGAGTGTGTGTGTGTGTGTGAGAGAGTGTGTGTGTGTGTGTGTGAGAGAGTGTGTGTGTGTGTGAGAGAGTGTGTGTGTGTGTGTGTGTGTGAGAGAGTGTGTGTGCACCTCTGAATTCAGTTTAACAAAATGTGTTCTATTATGATTTGTTTAGTAGTTTACTGTGTGTGTGTGTGTGTGTGTGTGTGTGTGTGTGTGTGTGTGTGTGTGTGTGTGTGTGTGTGTGTGTGTGTGTGTGTTTCTCAGGAGCTTCAAAGACGCTGTAACACACTCATCTCACTGATTGAGAAAGAAAACACAGAGATCGAGGAGAAAGAAAAAGCGGAGAAAAAGAAAAGAGCTCCCAAAGGACAATCAGTAACGACTTCTCTTCTCTTCTTTTCTCTTCTCTTCTCTTCTCTTCTTATTTCTTCTTTTCTCTTCTCTTCTCTTCTTTTCTCTTCTCTTCTCTTCTCTTCTCTTCTTTTCTCTTCTCTTCTCTTCTCTTCTCTTCTTTTCTCTTCTCTTCTCTTCTCTTCTCTTCTCTTCTCTTCTCTTCTCTTCTCTTCTTTTCTCTTCTTTTCTCTTCTCTTCTTTTCTCTTCTCTTCTTTTCTCTTCTCTTCTCTTCTCTTCTCTTCTCTTCTCTTCTTGTCTTTTCTCTTCTCTTCTCTTCTCTTCTCTTCTTGTCTCTTCTCTTCTCTTCTTGTCTCTTGTTTCTCTTTATTTTCTTTTTTTTAATTATATACATATTGTGTAGATATGGTATTAATTTCCTCGTTCTTTCTCTCCCTCTCTCTCCTTTTTCTCTTTTTTCAGGCCCACAAGCGTAAAGCTGAAACGTCCTCTGACAGGAAGGAGAAAAAGTCGAAGCCCTGATTTGAGGATATTTTTCTTTTCTTGATGTTTATTTCAGTAACGAGTACGAAGCAGCAGCACCACACGGAACTGTCATGTACTATTCAGTGAAGTTCTGCTTTATCTCCAGAGCACAGGAGAAAATTGTACCAAAAACCCTGATTTATTTCTTTGAGTTCCTGTTTCTCACCTGTTTCTCACGTTTTTTTTCTCTGTATGAAACGTTTAGTGCACTTTTTTTTTTCAATTTTAAATCATTTATTATCAAATACAAATGCAATTACAGGGTTTTATCATATCCTTTTTATCTGTTTTTATACGATACAGTATTTTTCTCACGTTCTCTGTGTTGGGGTTATAAGTCTGCAGCGTTTGGCTACAAGTTTTTGCTAATGGCCCAGTTATTTCTGATAAAACTTTAAAATGATGAGTTTAATACAAACTCTGGTGTTTTATAATACATTTACACTATTTGGCCTTATCCAAAGCGATTTACAATCATCTCACTTATACACCTGAGCAGGTGAGGGTCGAGGGCCTTACTCAGGGGCCCAGCAGTGGCAGCCTGGTGTTACTGGGATTTGAATTAATGACCTTCCTATCAGAAGTCCATCATCTTAAACTTTCAGCTAATCAAGTTTCAACAACCTGAGCATCATTTGTTCTGTGATTTGCGTATACGTATATTTTTTATAATCATTTTTAAGTTGTCTTGTTACTGTACATAAACCTGATGAATCGTTCAAACTTTTAAAATTAATAATCAATGAAAAAAAAAAGGTGTCCAAATTAAAAAAGCGACTTGCACTAGCATTATATTTAGTAGCTACCACTACTAGCTACTGAATATCTTTTATATTATGGATTAAGTCTAAAATTACCGTATAAAACCAGACGTATAACGCATAACGTATAAACACCAGACGTCAATATTGAGATTTTATTTCATCTTCTGGAGAAATATCGTAGCTATCGTAGCTAACTTACTATTGTAAAAACAAAACCAGACACAAAAACAAGTCTATAGATTTGAGAAGAGTTCTGACTAAAACGCCATCAAAACTCGGATAAAAGATTATTCACACTTTACATCGAACATGAATCCAGACTCTGTACATCTTTATATTCATCTGAATTCAGTGTTATTAAAAAAAGAATCCCAAATGATATTTTTAACGTGTTTTCTTTCTTGTGTTTGTGTTTGCTGATCATTTTTAATAACACTAGCATCAACTTTACTGCAGTTTTTTATTTACTTTGGGATTTTTACATTAAAAATGGGTTTGTGCATAAATACAGTAATTATAAAAACAAAATAAGACAAATTTGATGTGGAATAAAAGTAAAAAAAACAAACATTTGGTTTAGCTACTGTGGAACACTAGCTAGCTAACACAAGCTATAAAGTAATAAAATGATGTGGGGAAAAAAAGAAAGAAATTTATGTTGGGTGTAAGATTGAAACTTTTCACCATCGCAATGAAAATGTTTTAAAAAGTTTTTTAGGAAAAGGTTTTATAGTATTTGAGCTAATAGGGTGATAGCTTTAAGCTAACAGAGTGTTTGCTACTTGTGGTTAAAATCTGTCTTTGAGCGCAGGAAACTTGTTTTTTTTGTAAATAATTTTGTGTGTGTGTGTGTGAAACCAGGCCATAAAAACAGAGTATAAACCCATTGTAAATGTTTATTCCCCCCTCAGCACTGTTACTGTGTGTTTGTGGTTTTGTGTTTTCTCAGGACGCCATTTTGGACCTGGACAGAACCCACTGCTGACGCTGTACTGAGGTAAAGCGGCGCTGTAATACCGCCATTTGGACACATGGGGTCGCTGTGGTTCCGTTTCTGTTCCTTTTCACTTTTTCACTCTTTTTCTTTCTTTTTTCCTTTCGTTTTATTTCTCCTCTCAATACACCGGTCTTGACCTTCATCAGTGCGCTTACAGCTGCGTTCACAAACAACATCCACTCAAATAACATCTCATTAAAGCTTCTGAGATCTGAGCTACTCAATATCATCATCTTCACCATCTTCATCCTAATCATCATCCTCATGTTCATCATCGTTATCATCATTTCCGTCTGTAACGATTAAGAGTTCATTTATAGAGTTCAGATATGAATATGCAAATCACAAGCCCATATATGGAAACGAGAGGAAGTGGGTGTGGCTTCGAGGCTATTAACGGGAATGTGGGCGTTTCCCAGTAAAAAAAAAACAAAACGTAAAAGTGATTATTGCTTATTTAAAGTTATCTAAAGACTTGATTGTAGATGATCTGAAGTGAAGGATTGTTTATTGATGACATAAAGTGATTATAGATTATCTCTTAAGGGAGGGACTGATTACTGATAGGAAGTGTGAGGGATTATTATTATTATTTTTTTTTTTTTATTGATTATTTGAGGTGAGAAACTGATTAAATATATATATCATTATATTGAGTGGTTATTAATTATCCGATGTGATTATTGATTATCTGATCGGAGGGATTGGTTATTGGTTATCTAATCACTGTGAGTGTCTGGTTATGGATTGCATGTAAAACCAAGAGCAACAATGAAAGTCAAAAGATCATGATGATCAGCGATTCTAGACAGCGGTGTGTGTTTTACGGAACAGACAGACTCTCTGAGGGAATCTGTTCAGCTTCATTGTTCTTGTTGCCGAGGTTGAGCTCAAACCTGCTGAACAATCCACTCCTCCACACACTCCTCATCCTCCTCAGCCTTCTCTTCTTCCTCTTCCTGTGCTGTGAGTGCAGAGGAAGCGTGTGAACGTGAGGAAGGCAGCGAGGCTGCTTTACTGACTAAAAAACAGCATTAAAACTTTCTCTCGTTTTTTTCCCCTCCTGAACCACAGGATTTTATCCTTGTCGAACCAAGGTCCACTTTCTTTTTCATTACCCTCCACGGCTGGACAAAAAGAGCAGAGAATCATCGCAAGGACGTCTACCTTCTTTCTTTCATTTCCACCCATTATGCGAGAGGTCGAGTCCTGCATGTCCAGACGTTTTAAAGACAGTCTGGATCCTCACAATTAACCTTACACTGATACCTCAGTATGAATGTTGGGGGTATTTTAAGGTTTATCAGAAATGAGTCTGAAATAGAAATGCTCTGGATGGGGAAAGAGAGCAGAGGGGAACAGGAAATGCTCTTGTCCTTTCTTTCTATTGTCATTAAAAGATGGGATTAAAAAAGTACATTATTGTAATGAAGGAGAAATAAAAGGTACATAATGTTCTTGTTTTTCTACTCGACATGTCCATCAAACCACTAGGGGGCTTTCAGTGAGCACAGATAGGAAATAAATCCAACCTGAATGCTTTTACATACACAACACCATACACCCAGAACATATATATATATCAATAAATAAAAAATCACAGTAACAAGAAGAAGCTGGACTCTGAAGGTCTATGTAGGGTAGAATGGAGTGGAGCAGGGATGAGTGGAGCAGGGATGAGTGGGGCAGGGTGGAGAGGAGCAGGGTGGAGTGGAGCAGGGATGAGTGGGGCAGGGTGGAGTGGAGCAGGGATGAGTGGGGCAGGGTGGAGTGGAGCAGGGATGAGTGGGGCAGGGTGGAGTGGAGCAGGGATGAGTGGGGTAGGGTGGAGTGGGGCAGGGTGGAGTGGAGCAGGATGGAGTGGAGCAGGGATGAGTGGGGCAGGGTGGAGTGGAGCAGGGATGAGTGGGGTAGGGTGGAGTGGGGCAGGGTGGAGTGGAGCAGGATGGAGTGGAGCAGGGATGAGTGGGGCAGGGTGGAGTGGAGCAGGGATGAGTGGG
>JBCEWE010000439.1:68213-73213 GCA_039877035.1 Silurus lanzhouensis | reverse complement strand
CCCGATCTTATCGTCCCTACATTGGCTTCCTGTTAAGTTTCGAATAGACTACAAACTATTACTTCTCACTTATAAAGCACTAAATGGTTTATCTCCATGTATCTATCCAGTCTTTTAACACGCTACAATCCGCCACGCTCCCTAAGATCTCAAAACTCTGGGCTTCTAGTAGTTCCTAGAATAGCAAAGTCCACTAAAGGTGGGAGATCATTTTCACATTTAGCTCCTAAACTCTGGAACAGTCTTCCTGACGGTGTTCGGGGCTCAGACACACTCTCCCAGTTTAAGTGTAGATTAAAACCATATCTTTTTAGCAAAGCCTACACATAACACACATCACATATCATAACCTTGTGCTCCAGAACATCTGATCACATGCACATTATCAACTTGTGCTGTTAATATCATGAACAGCAGCTACGCTAATTCCTCTCCACTGCTTCTCTTTCTCTCCCCATCCCGAGACACCCTGAGGTTTGGCCAGCTCCAGTCACATCCCACCTCGTGATGATTACGGACCTTTGAAGAAGTAGATGCCAAACTCACAAACATCCCGAACCATCTAGAGACGTACCAGTGCCATTTGGATCCCGCTACATGTGTGGAGTTTGACATTGGACCTCCTGGAGTGTTTAAAGGCTCTGGCATGGAGAAGCTGATGCTGGATCTGTGGTGATCCCAAATGCTGAGCTCATAAAACTCGGAGCTACTAACCATATAGACTGTATAAGACTGCAGAAAGAACATTACTTATAATCTTATACTCCAGTGCTCATGTTAGTTCTCACTCTCCAGTGTTCTGTATTGTTGAAAGATTTATGATCAAACTCTTGATGTCACCCAAAATGAGGATGGGTTCCCGTTTTAAATCTGGTTCCTCTCAAGGTTTCTTCCTCATAACATCTAAGGGAGTTTTTCCTTGCCACAGTCACCACGGCTGCTCATCAGGGACAAATTCACACCATTCACCATCACTGTTGATTTGTGTAAAGCTGCTTTGAGACAATGTCTGTTGTGAAAAGCGCAATACAAATAAACTTGACTTAAGACATATTTTTTCGAAGATTGAGATTTGGGTTCCTCAGAAACTTTATCGTTTCTGTGTGGAACCCAACATACAGTGTGTTCCTATCAGAGGAACTATTAAAGGAAATGCATAAGAACTATTTCATTTTTCTAAGACTGTATGAGCTTAGAACATCTAAGAACCTTAAGTGTTCTTTGGTTGTCCTACCCAAGGAACTGAAAGTTCTCTGTAGAAATGAATAACAGTGTTATCCAATCAGAACATTTTTGTGGAAGCTGTGAACCTTTAAAACCCTTTCAGGACTTTTCCCCCTAAGAATAATGCGTACAATCTGTTTCTATTAGAACCATTTTTTGGACATCAAAAACCCAATGAACCAAAGTTTAAACTCTTTACACACATAAATTGTTCGATCCTTTAAATGTTCTTTGGTAGCTCTTGACAGATCCATACAGTGTGATCCTATCAGAACCCTTTTTTATTTTAAGACTGTATGAGCTTAGAACATATGAGAACATCTGAACTCTTAATTGTTCTATGTAAAACTTCAAGAACCCATTTTCCATATTGTCCTTTTTGCATATGTAGAACCTGCAGGAACCCGTATGTTGGAAAGGTCACGTGACTTCTAAGGAGCAGAGTTACTGACTGAAAGCAGTATGATGTTTATTTATGGAATAGACCTGGTTTTGAAAACACACACACACACACACACACACACACACACACACACACACACACACACACACACACACACACACACACACACACACACACAAACACTCATTAGTACCCAAATGACCCAGTGTGACAAAACCTCAGTCACGTTCACTTTGTTGTTCACTGAAGTAGAAATCCAATCTCCTGCTCTGTGTGTGTGTGTGTGTGTGTGTGTGTGTGTGTGTGTGTGTGTGTGTGTGTGTGTGTGTGTGAACACTACGCTTGTTCCGTGTTCGTCCGTATCCTGTGTACGAGTGTTAACATGTCTGAGAGAGAAAATGAAAACTGGAGATAGAATGAGAGAGCCTGAGAAAGGAGGAGTGTAGGAAAGAGGGATGAAATGAGCAGAGGAGTCAATGAGAGGAGGAAGAGAATCAGAGATGATTATAGAGATGATTATAGAATGAGAGAGAGAGAGAGAGAGAGAGAGAGAGAGAGAGAGAATGTGGAATGATGGAAAGGATGGAAAGAGAAGGATGATCTCGTTGTCTGTCGGTCTCTGACCCTGTCTCTGTTTTTTCTTTCTCTGTCTTTCTTTATCTTTGTTTCTCTTTCTGTCTCTCTGTCTGTCTTTGTTTCCCAGTCTCTTCCAGTCTCTCTGTTTCTCTCTTTCTGTCTGTCATTGTCTGTCTCTTTTCTTTGTGTCCCCCCCCCCTCTCTCTTTTTTAATGAGAAACTTGCTTTATTTTACGTTTTAAACTCTCCTACAGTGTGTGTGTGTGTGTGTGTGTGTGTGTGTGTGTGTGTGTGTGTGTGTGTGTGTGTGTGAGAGATAAACCAAGGTCAATGTAAAAGGAGTTATTTGTGTGGAACATTTCCGTGTTCTCTCATCCATATCGTGTTCGGAGCTCCTCCTGTCTGAAATACCTGCTTAGAACCCCAGGGTCAATTAGAGGTCGTTTAGACACCAGACCGCTGCTTAATTCTCCAGAACAGCAGCTCTGACAGTAGTGCAGGGTTCTACTAATGCCTTATCGTTTCTATAGCGACGCCCAGTTCACAGGGACCCGCGACTCGAAACAAGTGTATGGAACCGATCTTCTTCTATTATCATTATTATTATTATTATTATTATTATTATTATTATTGTTATTATTATTATTATTAAATGCTTGTTCCGTAAACCTTCTGTCTCTTTGTAACTCTGATTAATACATTCAAAGTGAGGAAGAACTTAGATCTGTAGTTTCTCCTTCTTTTAATCAACACCAATCGCATATCCTACCATCTCTCTCCCTCTCTCTCTCTTTTTATCTCTCTCTCTCTTTATCTCTCTCTCTCTTTATCTCTTTCTCTCTCTCTTTTGTATCTCTCTCTCTTTCTCTCTCTCTCTCTCTTTCTCTTTATCTCTCTCTCTTTCTCTCTCTCTCGCTCTCTTTCTCTTTTTTCTTTTCCTTTGATTATTTTTTTTGTAGCTTTGCTTTCATCCTCGCTTTAAATGGACCCACAAAGTCATCTGTACTTTGAATTAACGGGGGGGTGGGCTTAGAGATAAGGAACTCATAATGAAGTTGTTTTGTGTGTGTGTGTGTGTGTGTGTGTGTGTGTGTGTGTGTGTGTGTGTGTGTGTGTGTGTGTGTGAGAAATATATCTAGGACCACAGCAAGGATCTCACATGCCATTTTTTTGTGTGGGGACATCCGGTTTCCACAATACAGTGAAAACGGCTGTGTGTGTGTGTGTGTGTGTGTGTGTGTGTATCATGAAGATAAAAGACATTATGAGGGCAAAAATTATGGCTCCCACAAGGGAGGACAAATGGTAGGATGTTCTGTGTGTGTGTGTGTGTGTGTGTTCTGATTTCTCCTTGTAACGTCTGCACTGTACGCTTCATACACTGTATAGTTTAACTTTGCCAGAATCTATAAATACTCATGAATACGCAAATTGTGAAACAACCTCCATATCATATTTTTATGGGTACCATGACATCCATTTATGCGTAGTAGCTACGTAGCTAGCCTAGCATTGAGATATAAAGTTATAATAAGTGCCGCTGTTCTCAGATGTTCTACTAAATTCTGTGGAGATTTTCAGTCACAAGGGTGTAAGTAAAGTCAGGTTTTGATGTAGGTGAAGGTGAGGATTGTACTACAAATCTTTCAGCAGGACAAACAATAAAAAAGGCATTGAAATGATTCAATCACCACAAAATTACCACCAAATCCAGAACAATCCCCATTACCTGATCCTGAAGAAAGAACTGAAGAGGATGGACCACCAGCTTGAAGTATGAAATTTGAGAGATTTGGAAAGATTCTGTGTGGAGGAATGTTCTCATATGGCTTGCCATGTAGTGTGTGTGTGTGTGTGTGTGTGTGTGTGTGTGTGTGTGTGTGTGTGTAAGAAGAAGAATTTTCCTGATAATTGTTTGCGTGTACTGGTGTGTTTTCAGTTGCTTTTATTTTTGGTAAATGTTTTTAACAAAAGATTAAAAAAGACATTTGATCACAGCTTCCTTTAATCTTTATATTTTCACAGGGTGCCAATACTAATGAAAGGTCACTGAACATGTCTCATCTGCACTCGGGTATCAGAGCAGGTTCTCTGTATTGTCTGGTGTCTGGTGCTGTTTAGTGAGGAGATGATGAAGAGATGAGGAGGAGGAGATGATGAAGGTTGATGAAACCTCCACGTTGTGGTGTGTAACATTTTTCCAAGCTTTTTTTAAAAAAAAAACACTTTTAAACAGGGGCCAAGGAGAGTTCACAGCTTCTGTCTTTAATAACACACACACGTGCACACACACACACACACACACACACACACACACACACACACACACACACACACACACACACACACACATATGGCATTAAACACAGATTAAACACGATGGACTTGAGTGATGAAAGAGCCTTTAATAAATCCCGAAGTGAAGTGTATGAATATTAATTTAGGAGGAGATAACACTCACTGTGTGTGTGTGTGTGTGTGTGTGTGTGTGTGTGTGTGTGTGTGTGTGTGTGTGTGTGTATATAAGTCGCTACAGATGCCAGCTTCAGGACCTTCATGCAGGTTGCAGTGAGGCAAAAGCAATTATTTTTTTATTTTCCATTTATTATATATTCAAGTCTATTAATTATTGTAGATTCTATGTAATATTTTCAGAATCTAGACAAGCGATTATTGTAGATTTGGACTATATGATTTCCTCCCAGTTCTATTGAATGGCCATTCTAGATTATAAATATAATTCTATAAAAAAATAAATAAAAAAGTAAAAGTAGAGTTTTCTTAATTCTTTTTCTGT
>JBCEWE010000439.1:40713-43213 GCA_039877035.1 Silurus lanzhouensis | reverse complement strand
GATTCTTCACACATCTCCACACATCTCCACACATCTCCACACACCTACACCCTAACTGTCAGTTCAAAAAACTTCATTCTTCATTCATTCAGTTTATTCTTGAGAAGACTGAGGAAGCAGCCCCAACTTTTCATGAACTTGATTGGAGGAACAGAGGGGAGCATACCAACATTTTGCAGTACAGCATTGATCACCAGGTGCACCACAGAAGATCAGAAGGTTCTGCAGTTGCTCATCAAGATTGCTCAGAGCTATACACCTGCCTGACTCCGCCCACAGCAGAACATCGTGAGAGCATTGATCCAAACAGGATCCAGAATTCAGGAGCTGTGTGTGTGTGTGTGTGTGTGTGTGTGTGTGTGTGTGTGTGTGTAAAAAATTATGACATTTTTGATGAATCAAAGTTTATTGTCAAAATAATTTGTTATAAAATTTCACACAGGTTTTTAAGCATCTGACTGTTCATCTGCTGCTCTATTGTGAGAAAAAAATATTGTTTTCATTCAGGGTTGTTCCGTGTGTGTGTGTGTGTGTGTGTGTGTGTGTGTGTGTGTGTGTGTGTGTGTGTGTGTGAACTCATGAATGAAGGCCTGATGTTGTATAGATGGTGTAATCCATATTTGATGTGGCCCTATAAATATTGCAGACTCCAGCGAGGCCAGATCACGATAACACGTTTAGTGTGTGTGTGTGTGTGTGTGTGTGTGTGTGTGTGTGTGTGTGTGTGTGTGTGTGTGTGTGTGTGTGTGTGTGTGTGTGAGAGAGAGAGAGAAATAGAAAATGAGGCCTATAAAGGATCCAAAGCACCGAAGCAGCTTTACACCAGAGGGTTTTTTTTTCTCAACACGTTAACACTCAGAGTCTCTTTCTCTCCCTTCTCTTCTCGCTCTCACACACACACACACACACACACACACACACACACACACACACACACACACACACACACACACACACTGGATGTGCTACTCGTGGCTGAGGAAGACCCTGTTTAATGAAAGTCTCTCTACTTCTCTGGACTTTAGAACAATAAAGATACAATTCTGTATTTAGATCAGAATGAAAGAAAGAGAGAGAGAGAGAGAGAGAGAGAGAGAGAGAGAGAGAGAGAGAGAGAGAGAGAGAGAGAATGGACAGAGAGAGTAAGACAGACAGATAGACAAAGAGACAAATGGGAAGACAAAGAGGGCGAGATAGGGTACAGACAAACAGAGACAGGGAGACAGAGAGAGATAGAGAGTGAGGTAGACAAGATATAAAGAAAGATGGATAGATAGATGTCGAAAGAGAGATAGTTCTGAGTAAGGATTCTAAAACTCTCGACCAATCAGGTCATGGGAGAGAAGATGAGATGAATGATGAGGAATAGATTTTTGCGTATTTTTTCCTGCGACTGTTCGGTTGACGATCGTGTGATTGTGCTGAAATCTGAAAACGTTAAATCTGAGAAAAAAACATCAGAACGCAAGTTGGTTGTTTCCGTGGCGACGACTCCTTTTCCATAGTAACAGCTTATACACTGGGACTGTAATGTGGACGGAATGAGAAGTTTATGGAAGGAGTCTCCAGTGTTCGAGGTACCTGTGTAATGAGAGAGAACGTGCTGAATGATTGTTAAATTCACAACAGTTCAATTTCAACACATAAAAAGTATGAAGGTTTGATGAGTGATATTGATGAGGAAACGTGTGTATGTGTGTGTGTGTGTGTGTGTGTGTGTGTGTGTGTGTTATTGTAAGTGGGTCATGTTCCGTGTACACTCGAGCGTAATTGGAAAATAAAGTACAGTTCTGATTGTGATGATGAAGGTTCCCTCGGCTGTGGAACATCTCCCAGAACGTCTCTTCTCCTTTTTTCTGAAAAACATCACAGCTCTGTAACACTTCTGTTCCCTCGGCTCCTTAACGCACACTGACTCAGTGAACAGAGACGGAGCTCGTCTGTCGCGTGTCTGCTGCTTGTCTGCTGCACTTCAGAAGCTCCTCTGCCATTCATCTGTTGGCCGTCTGCTGCAATTCTGACACCTGTCTCACTCTTCTGCTGCTCGTCTGCTGCTTGTCTGCTGCACTTCTGCAGCTCGTCTGCAACTCATCTGTCACTCGTCTGTTGGTTGTAAGACAACCATCAGACGAGTGACAGACAACCATCAGACGAGTGACAGTCACTTGTCTGTTGGTTGTCTGTCACTCCTTTGTTGGTCGTCTGCTGCTTGTCTGTCACATGTCTGCTGCACTTCTGCAGTTCCTCAACCACTCATCTGTTGGTCATCTGCTGTTTGTTTTTCACTGATCTGCTGCACATTTGCAGCTCATCTGTCGCTTGTCTCTGACTCGTCTGCAGCTTGTCTGTCAAAGAGCAGCACATGAGCGACAGACAAGAGCCAGACAAGTGAGAGCATCTGTCTGTCGCTCGTGTGCTGCTCTCAGCCATGCACTGAATTTTTACGCCTGTGTTCTAAATACCATATGTTCTACATTTAGAAGCTTTTTTCACAAACTAA
>JBCEWE010000439.1:17500-20000 GCA_039877035.1 Silurus lanzhouensis | reverse complement strand
ACTAATCATTAATGAATATATAGATTTGTATATAATTACACTTTTTAACATTTCTACACATTCTGTTTCATCTGATGATTTATTTCATTTTGAAGCTGCTTGTAAATCAGGCGTGTCGAAAGCAGTGCGCGTGAATGTCAATCAGAATAAAAGTGGGCGTGGTCACCGCTCAGATTGGCGATCTGTCCATAGAGCAGATATACGGGTTGCCATATACGTGCATTTCAATAAAATAAGCGCTATAATCAAGGTATATTTTTTCCTCATGTGATTGTATTGTGGTGTGGAATAAGGGCGTGATGTTCACGAGACCAGAATTCGAGCAATATTTCTCATTATCCGGTGTGAACGGATTCCACGGCGTTTATGCCTGGATTTTATTCCGTGACTACAGGATTTAAGGGGCTAAAGCACACGTTCTGGCAACCCAGGGCACACGCATCTACATACACACACACACACACACACTGTCACCACGCACACACATCAGCTCTCGCGCGCTGGTGGTGAGTACGTTTTTTCCCCCCTCTCCCGGTAACCGGAGCGCCGCCGCTGCTGCTGCTGCTGCTGCCGCCGGACAGGAGCGCGGACTCTCCTCCAACCCCGTGACGGATAAAAAAAACATATAATACAGGCTCGAGCTTGCTTGACAATACCGACAAAAACACACGTACTAAAGACACGCGCGTATATATATTTATATATATACACACATACACGCACACACACCACCGGGCGCGCGCGCGCTTGCGATGAGAGCCGACTGTTCTTCATTGACGCTGCGCGCGACGCCGTGGGACGCCGCTGACGGTTTTGCCGAGACTCTGCGTTGCGCGCGTGCATACGAGAAGGTAAGAAGAAAACGCACACACGCGCGCACGTGCCCGTGTTATTTTTAAGACGATGACTGCGCGGTGCGTGTTCGTGCAACTGTGTTTGTGTGTGTGTGTGTGTGCGCGCGCGCGCGCGCGCGCGAACGAGCGAGCTTTGTGCCCAGCATCAGTAAGAAGCGCGTGAGCGGGACACGCCGAGAGTCCGAGCTGGTGGGGACCGGAGAAAAGGGGAACGGCTCCCTAGCGCGCGACGCGCGTCCGTTGATTAATCGGTAATGACCGTTGTGACTAATCGCGCGCTGGCGGGGGTGCGCGGCGCGTGAAATCCTGCAAATCCGCGTTAATTCTAACCATGTAAAAAAAAAAAAAAAAAAAAGATACGAGTCACCTGCGATACTATGATGCGGATACGGCGATACGATACAAGACGATCTACAGTAGTGCCGATAATAATTATCATCATCCTCATCATCCTCATCATCCTCATCATCATCATCGCATGAAAAGAAGGACGATGCAGTGTGTGATGAAATAAAATCCGACACGCTGCTACAGTACACGCGCCCACACACCTCCAGCTCCACATCACAATCTTCTCCTGCTATAATAAACACTTTTTATAAAAACAGCATTTTAATACTAGTTTTTAAAGACGAAATAATTCATCAAATAAAATAAACCCAGCAAACAAATCCGAGCTGTGAGTCGTGTTGTGTCAATCCGATACCCTGCGATACGACAAAACAAAGATCCGATATTACAGTATCATTTACAATATGATCAAAAGGTTCCTGAAGCTGATTCTTTTCTACAACACACTTCATTACGCCCTGTAAGTCACCAGCGACAATATTGTACAGGATCATACGATCAAGGGTTCGATACGATATAATCAAATCACACGATACGATATTGTTCGATATTCCACCATCAGGTAGGATAGAATACAATATAAAACTATGTAATGATGTGGTACCATATGACAGCGGTACCATATCCTGTTATATACCGTTAATAGATTCACAATTCTAACATTATACCATGTGACCTTTTATAAATGAATATTTGATATGATGTACAGTATCACAGGATTCCATATTCTCCAGTATAATAACCGATAGAATACGATATGAGCCAGGAGACGTTTACATGTTATATTACACACTATGGTATAATATGATATGATACGATATCATCTGGCATTGGATGATACGATATGATATGATATGATATGATATGAAAATACATTGTGATACTATTTGAAAGACAGTATGAAAAATATGATAAAACAGGATGCAGGACGATCTGATATACGATATTATGCAATATTTTATTATATGAATTATACGAATATTTACTTGAATTAAATTGACTAAAATGAACAATTGAAAACGTTTTATATGAAAAAATATGATGTAAAATCTATACATAACGGCTTCATGTCTCCTGATAAGAATCGTAAGAAAGACAGATACGATACGATATTCTTATGATGGTAGTTGAAATGTGATATGCATCAATATGATGTACAACATACAACATGGTATAATAATTAAATAATAAAGTAAATAAAATGATGTGATATGCTCTGATGTACGATATTATACAGTATAAATTATACAAATATTTACTTTATTAAAGGGAAATATAACAGTTATATAAAAACT
>JBCEWE010000439.1:7500-10000 GCA_039877035.1 Silurus lanzhouensis | reverse complement strand
GCGACTTCCTTCTCTTATTTATACACACTGCAAAGTGAGATGGAGGAAAATAGAGTGCTAGTGCATACTGAAAACACGCTGTCTTTTCACTGTCCTCAGCACGTCCTCACAATGTCTTCACCAGATTCTCACACTACTGTGCTCACGCTGCTGTCCCCACCACGTCCTCCTCACGCCCTTACCTTGTCCTCACAATGTCCTCACCAGGTTCTCACACTACTGTGATCACGCTGCTGTCCCCACCACGTCCTCCTCACGCCCTTACCACGTCCTCACAATGTCCTCACCCTGGTGTCCTCACAATGTCCTCATGTTGCAGTCGACATGTGTATGTAACTGGTGTGTATGTGAAGTGTGTAATGAGTGTGTGTAACCTGTGTGTGTGTGTGTGTGTGTCTAATGGTAGGGGGTGTGAGTTAATGTGTCTCAGGTCAGAGTTTGGTCTCACGCTGGGATGAAGACATGTCTTATTAATGATCTTCTCAACTTCCTCTCCACCTCTGTCCTCAACCATGCTCTCTCTCTCTCTCTCTCTCTCTCTCTCTCTCTCTCTCTCTCTCTCTCTCCCTCACATGACGTTCCCGTAACTCTCTCGACCTTTTACGGATGAATTATGGTCCTTACGGTGGAAGACTGTAATTTTCAGGCTGTGTTAAAGTCACACACCTCGTCCCTCCTGCTGTCCACACCAATTTCCCCATGATGAGCTATTACTCTCGCTTTCCCTCACTACCTCCTGTGAGGGAACTACTACTACAACTTTAAGCTCCACCTCCACACTACACCTCCACACTGAACCTTCACACTACACCTCCACACTGAACCTCCACACTGAACTTCCACACTGAACCTTCACACTACACCTCCACACTAAACCTCCACACTGAACCTCCACACTACACCTCCACACTGAACCTCCACACTACACCTCCACACTACACCTCCACACTGAACCTCCACACTACACCTCCACAATACACCTCCACACTGAACCTCCACACTACACCTCCACACTGAACTTCCACACTGAACCTTCACACTACACCTCCACACTGAACCTTCACACTACACCTCCACACTAAACCTCCACACTGATCCTCCACACTACACCTCCACACTGAACCTCCACACTGAACCTCCACACTACATCTCCCCACTACACTTTTATGCTTCACCTCCACCTCCACACTACACGCTACACCTTTTTGCTTTACCTCCAATTAGACATTATATCTGTAAAAAATAGTAATACACGCCTGTGTTTCCATGGGAACTGTTTCTTCTATGTGGGATGTGCTTGTGTACCGCACAGGGTGCTAGTGCGCAAGAAGCTATAGAAGTTAGCCGTAAACACGCGATCATACACGGCGTGCGTTTTGGCATTCGTCCACGTCTTTCCCCGACTCGACTCATGAGACTCACGCCGGTCCTGAAAAGTCGCTAATTAACACTGAAGCAACACGAAGAGCTGAAACAGCAGATGGCGTTTCTATAGCAACCCTCTCCTCCTTGTTTACCTTGCTGTGTCGGGATAATTAGCAGAAAAAACGGCTTTGATGTAGAGATTTAGGGCACAAACTTTTTCACAAATCTTTGCTTTCATATAGCGAGGGAAATGCGGATAGAGTGCATAACAATAGGGAAATAAACAAATAAATAACATCTGTTTATTCACACATATACCTGAATTGGTTTTAGTTTATGTTCCACATTTCCCAGCTTTTTGCGTTACCGTGGCAACTTGGTCTTGCCTTTGACTCCGTCCCAAACCCCATAGTCCTGTCCTGAATCACATTAACAACGATATGTGGTGTTACAACATTTCTAGCCAAGATGCTATGAGCTAGCTAGCGTTGCGATTGGCCCTAGTTGTGTAGTTCTCAGGTCTCCATGACAACTAGCTGTTTGTTTGTTTGTTTGTATAGTTGGTTGGTTATTTGTTTTAATATTTACATAATGAGGGCTGCAGCAGAGTGACTTTCCTGAGTGACTGATAAAATTCAGCAACATCGCATTTTGTGTAGATGAAACAAAAAACAAACAAACATCTAGAACAAAGCAAACTGAAACAAATGAGTTGTTTCCTAATTGGTTAATACACTGGAGGAGTTCTTTCTTTGTGTAGATGACAAAAACCAAACGAAAAAAACAAACTAACAGGAAAGTAAAACTGACAAAAGGAACCGAACCACTTCTGATTGGTCAAAACACTTCAGTGAGCAGGTGGCAGAAGCAAACAAATAAATGATTCTAGAATTACTCTAGAAAATGTGTTAAATTGGATAAATTAAAACAAACAAACAAAAACATTTACCTGAGAAAATTTACATTTTCAACTGAGCTGCTTCATGATTGGCTAGCAAATTGTGCTGAGCTTTTTTCTTTGTGTAGACTAAACAAACAAACAAACAAACAAACAAACAAACAAACAAACAAATAAGAAAATACATATTAAAGTAAACTGAGACTAGAAACTGAACTGTTTCTTGACTGGCAAAAA
>JBCEWE010000439.1:0-2500 GCA_039877035.1 Silurus lanzhouensis | reverse complement strand
CATGTCCTGTTTTCTGAACATCTCATTCCACATCCAGTCCTCATTGGCTGTTATAATGAGCTCCACTCTTCTGGAAAGATGTTCCACTAGATTTTCTGTGGAGATGTATTCAGCTCTGAGGGTGTTAGTAAAGTCAGGTACTCATGTAGGTGAGAAGGTGAGGAGGTTCCTGGGGTGCAGTCAGCCTTTATATTGATCTCAAAGGTGTTAAATATTGTTGGAGCTCTACAGCAGATATCTATATCTATATCTTCCACAGACTTATGGAAAGCAGATCTTCATGGAGTTCGCTTTGTGCACAGGGACAGTGTCATGCTGGAACAGGTTTGAGTCTCCAAGTTCAAGTGAAGGAGAAAAATCTCATTCTCCTGCAACCAAAGATGTTCGATTTAATTGTGTGCCTCCAAATTTGTAGAACATTTTGGAGGAGAACCACAGAAGTCATTTGTCCCAATACTTTTTTAATATATTGGGACATATGTATATTATTGAAATGTGGGCGGGGCTACAGAGTGATTTTTACCCCAGGGTTGTGTTTTGTGTATGGGTTATGAATGGTGTAGACCCCTGTGGTGGTGGTGGTGGTGGTGGTATCTCGCAGAGGAACGTTGGAGATGTGGTCTGTACTTTCTATCAGGACCTGAAGCTGCTAGCTGGTGGTGAATTTCTGCGTTTGGTGATTCGATGTGTTTAATATGACGGACAGCACGAGTGTGTTTCTGTTCTCACACACACACACACACACACACACACACACACACACACACACACACACACACACACACACACACACTCTCTGAATTACTGTGACTCATTCAGCAGAGTCACACTGCTCTGATTCACAGCAGGACAGCTTTATTCACTCCCTCTGAGTGTGTGTGTGTGTGTGTGTGTTTGTGTGTGTGTGTGTGTGTTTGTGTGTGTGTTTGTGTGTGTGTGTGTGTGTGTGTGTGTGTGTGTGTGTGTGTGTGTGTGTGTGTGTGTGTGTGTGTGTGTGTGAGACGGGGACTGTATTCTTCTTCTCTGCTAGACGCTCCACACCGGATATGTCCTCTGAAAAAAAAAGAAAAAAGTGTGGGTGGGTGTATAGAAAGAGAGATGGAGAGACAGATGGAGGAAAAGGTTCAGGAACGAAAAGAAGAGGATGTAAAAGAAAGAGGGAGACAGAAAAATAAAAGATAGGCGATAGAGGTGAGCTAGAGGGTGAAAAGCGATAGAGATTAGGAGATGGAAAGAGAGAAAAGGAGAGACTCCGACAGATGGAAGGGCGAAGGATGGAAGAGAAAAGATTTTTAAATGGGTAGAAAAGGACAGAGACAGACCAGACAGTGAGTGAGACAAAGAGAGACAGAGAGATGGTGAGTCCATGTGTCACTAATCAGGGATCTAGTGAAACTTGCAGGCAGACAGACAGACAGACAGACAGACAGACAGACAGACAGACAGACAGACAGACAGCTAGTAAGACATGCAATGAGACAGACAGACAGGCAGCGGGGCAGACAGACAGGGAGAGTGTGAAATAAAATAGCAGTGAGACAGACAGGTGAGATGATGAGACAGGCAGAAAGAGAGACCATGATGCAGACAGGGGGACAGTAAGACAGGCAGGTGAGACGATGAGACTGGCAGGGAGGCAGACAGAAAGGGAGACATGCAGGCAGTAAGAGATTTAGAGAGACAGACAGGCAGTGAGATAGACTGACAGTGAGACAGACAGACAGACAGACAGACATTGAGATTGACTGACAGTGAGACAGACAGGTAGACAGTGAGAGGTGAAGTGAGAGACATGGAGACAGACGGGAAGACAATGAGATAAAGAGGTCTTGAGAATGAGGGACCTAAAAATATAAGGTCTTGAAAATATCAGTGCAAAGAGAAATGTTGTTGTTTGAATACATAAAAAGCTGGAAAAACATGGCCTTGGAATGCAAGCAGGCAGTGAGACAGGCAGACAGACAGGTAGACAGTAAGACATTGAGATAGACTGGCGGTGAGACAGACCGACAGGGTGACCGGCATACAGTGAGCAATGCGGTGAGACAGTAAGACAGACTGGCAGTGAGACAGACGGGAAGACCTGCTCCCCCCACGATGACAGTGTGTGTGTGTGTGTGTGTGTGTGTGTGTGTGTGTGTGTGTGTGTGTGTGTGTGTGTGTGTGTGTGTGTGTGAATGGTGATGATGTGAAGGTGTGCCTCAGGTCATGGGCTGCTCAGGGATCAGCAGGATGGCGAACGCTGCTCTCGCTGGTCCTCGTGAGCAAACTCTGATTAAATTGTTTTAATTGAAGCGCTTGTTGGATGAAGAGCTCGATCTGGGAAGTCTGCGTTCAGGTCTTCAGAGGATTGTGGGTAATTGTATTATTTCAGTGTCCTCATAATACTGGCTGTTATTATTTAAAGCAAAAAACAGGGAGTTTGTGTTGTGAGGAACTGCGGTGGAATAAAGCTTTAGAAAACTAATCGTGGAGACAGAAGACCAGGATAAAGAGATTT
>JBCEWE010000622.1:160000-162976 GCA_039877035.1 Silurus lanzhouensis | reverse complement strand
TGTGAAAAAGCTCTACCACCTTTAGTGGACTTTGCTATTCTAGGAACTACTAGAAGCCCAGAGTTTTGAGATCTCAGGGAGCGTGGCGGATTGTAGCGAGTTAAAAGACTGGATAGATATATGGGAGCCAAACCATTTAGTGCTTTATAAGTGAGAAGTAATAGTTTGTAGTCTATTCGAAACTTAACAGGAAGCCAATGTAGGGACGATAAGATCGGGGTTATGTGATCATATTTTCTTGACCTTGTAAGAACTCTGGCTGCTGCATTCTGGACTAACTGAAGCTTGTTTATTAATGATGCAGGACATCCACCTAGTAACGCATTACAGTAGTCTATTCTGGAGGTCATGAACGCATGGACGAGCTTTTCTGCATCGGATAAAGACAACATATTTCTTAGCTTAGAAATATTTCTAAGGTGAAAGAAGGCTGTTTTAGTAACTTGATTGATATGATTTTTGAAAGACAAGTCGCTGTCTAAAATAACACCCAGGTCTTTTACTGTTGAATTAGTAGTTACAGAACATCCGTCTAAATGCAGGTTGAGATGCTGGAGCTTCTGTATACTAGTTTTTGGTCCGATGAGCAAAATCTCAGTCTTATCGGAATTTAAAAGTAGAAAGTTATGGGTCATCCAATCTCTTATTTCCTTAACACACTCAGTTATCCGACTTAATTGAGCTATATCGCCTGGTTTAGATGAAATATATAGCTGAGTATCATCAGCATAACAATGGAAGCTAATTCCATGCCTTCTAATAATATTTCCTAACGGAAGCATGTATATTGTGAACAGCAGGGGTCCTAGAACTGAACCTTGCGGCACGCCATAATTTACTTGCATTAGCCTGGATAGCTCTCCATTTAAATCTACGAAATGGTAACGATCGGACAGGTAGGATTTAAACCAGCTTAATGCCTGTCCCTGAATGCCGATGTAATTTTGTAATCGATCTAGGAGGAGATCATGGTCTATAGTGTCGAATGCAGCACTAAGATCAAGTAAAACCAACAGCGAAATGAAGCCTTGGTCTGAAGCTAAAAACAGGTCATTAGTTATTTTAACTAGAGCAGTTTCTGTGCTATGATGGGGCCTAAAACCTGACTGAAATTCTTCAAAGATATTGTTCTCTTGCAGGTAGGAACATAACTGGGCAGCGACAATCTTTTCTAAAATCTTAGACATAAATGGGAGATTTGAAATGGGTCTGTAATTTGATAACGTGTTTGGATCCAGATTAGGTTTTTTAATGAGGGGCTTAATAACTGCTAACTTGAGGGATTTAGGGACGTGACCTAAAGATAGTGAGGAGTTAATAATATTTAGAAGAGGTTCACCAGTTGTATATAACACTTCCTTCAGTAATTTAGTAGGAATTGGATCTAACTGACATGTTGTCGATTTAGCTTTGGCAATAACATTATACAGCTCTTCCTGTCCTATACATGTAAAACAGTGGAGTTGTGGAGTTGAAGGTAACACTGTCTCAGGAGATGGTGTCAGAGGTTGAACTGCCACAATTGTTTTTCTAATGTTATCTATTTTTTCAGTGAAGAAAATCATAAAGTCCTCACTACTAAACTGTGATGGAACACAATTTTCAGAGCCCTGATTTGTAGTTAGTTTAGCTACTGTACTGAAAAGGAACCTGGGATTGTTTTTGTTGTTTTCTATAAGTTTGCTCAGATGTTCAGCTCTAGCAGCTTTTAGCGCCTGTCTGTAGCTGAGCATACTGTTTTTATACGCGATTCTAAATACCTCCAATTTAGTTTTCCTCCATTTTCTCTCCAGATTACGTGCTGTTCTCTTGAGGGCATGCGTATGACTATTATACCAAGGTGCAGGTGCTTGTTCTCTAACCTTTTTTAACCGGATGGGGGCAACGGTGTCTAATGTGCTAGTGAGGATAAGGTCTATGTTTTTAGTTATCTCATCAAGATTATTGGTAGTTATGGGTTTAGTGAGAAATTGAGATAAATCAGGCAGGTTATTTATGAATCTGTCCTTAGTGGTTGGAACAATAGTCCTACCAAGTCGATAACGTGGTGCAACACGGCTAATCTGCTCTACCGGTAGTGTGTACAGTATGAGGTAATGGTCTGTGATGTCATCACTCTGAGGTAAAATATCTATATTAGTGACGTCTGCTCCGTGGGATATTATTAAGTCTAATGTGTGGTTAAAGCGATGAGTTGGTCCGGTGACGTTTTGTTTAACCCCAAAAGAGTTTAATAAGTCAACAAATGATAATCCTAGAGCATCGTTTACATCATCTACATGAATATTAAAATCTCCTACAAGCAGCACTTTATCAAAATCGATCAAGAGATCTGATAGAAAACAAGCAAACTCTTGAAGAAAATCAGCGTAGGGCCCTGGGGGTCTGTACACGGTGACCAGAGCGAGTTTTCTATGTCTGTCTGAAAATACAACTTTAAGAACGAGCACTTCAAATGATTTAAAACTGAATCCTAACATCTGACTAACATTAAGAGAGGCAGTATAAATGGTTCCTACACCCCCCCACGACCAGTCTGACGCGGCTCATGCTTATAAGCATATCCTGACGGTGTCGACTCGTTTAGACCCATATAATCACCTGGTTTAATCCAGGTCTCAGTGAGACAGAGTGCATCGAGATTATTCTCTGTGATCATCTCATTTATAATCAGCGCTTTGGGTGCAAGTGATCTAATGTTTAAAAGACCAAACTTTAAAACTTTTTGGTGTTTGTTTATCTGGCATTTTTCAGTTTTAACTTCAATGAGATTATTTCTGGATCTTGTGTATTTAATTCTTGGTTTTGCTACACGAGGAATAGATACGGTTTCTATAAACTGGGCTGTGTGTGAACTTGTAACTATTTGGTCTGTTGTATGCGTGTTCTCATTGTCGTAAATTTCCTGATGTCTTACCAGTCAGATGGTGTGAAGTATCCTAGAGATGTTATCTGATAGCACTGCTGCTCCAACTC
>JBCEWE010000622.1:152500-155000 GCA_039877035.1 Silurus lanzhouensis | reverse complement strand
AAACACACAGACACACACACACACACACAGATACACACACACACACACAGATACACACACACACGCACACACAAACACACACACAGAGATGCACACACACACACATACACACACACAGATACACACACACAAACACACAGACACACACACAGATACACACACACACAGATACACACACACACACAGATACACGCACACACAAACACACAGACACACACAGATACACACACACACACGTGCACACACACAGATACAAACACACAGACACACACAGATACACACACGCGAACACACACACACAGATACAAACACACGCACACACAAACACACAGACACACACACAGATACTCACACACACACACACACACGCGCGCGCACACACGCGCACACAGATACACACACACACACAAATACACACACACGCACACAAACACACAGACGAGGTTTTTTAAATGAATACAAGTGAATGAAATGTGTGTGTGTGTGTGTGTGTGTGTGTGTGTGTTTTTTTCAGAAACACACCATGTTGGTGCTGGAAGCTGTGACGGTGGTGTGTACGGTGAGTGTGGACGTGATTCAGACTGGAGAAACGTACACCAATCTGCTGGACTGTGCTCTCACGCTCAACAGTAATTACCCCTCTATTCATCTCTATTCCTCCTCTATTCATCTATATATCACTCCTATTAATCTCTATTACACTTCTATTAATCTCTATTACACTCCTATTCATCTCTATTCCTCCTCTATTCTTTTCTATTCCTCCTCTATTCATCTCTATTCCTCCTCTATTCATCTCTATTCCTCCTCTATTCATCTCTATTACACTCCTATTCATCTCTATTCCTCCTCTATTCATCTCTATTCCTCCTCTATTCATCTCTATTACACTCCTATTCATCTCTATTCCTCCTCTATTCATCTATATATCACTCCTATTAATCTCTATTACACTTCTATTAATCTCTATTACACTCCTATTCATCTCTATTCCTCCTCTATTCAGCTCTATTCCTCCTCTATTCATCTCTATTCCTCTTCTATTCATCTCTATTCCTTCTCTATTCATCTCTATTCATCTCTATTACACTCCTATTCATCTCTATTCCTCCTCTATTCATCTCTATTCCTCCTCTATTCATCTCTATTACACTCCTATTCATCTCTATTCCTCCTCTATTCATCTATATATCACTCCTATTAATCTCTATTACACTTCTATTAATCTCTATTACACTCCTATTCATCTCTATTCCTCCTCTATTCATCTCTATTCCTCCTCTATTCATCTCTATTCCTCTTCTATTCATCTCTATTCCTTCTCTATTCATCTCTATTCATCTCTATTACACTCCTATTCATCTCTATTCCTCCTCTATTCATCTATATATCACTCCTATTAATCTCTATTACACTTCTATTAATCTCTATTACACTCCTATTCATCTCTATTCCTCCTCTATTAATCTCTTACACTTCTATTAATCTCCTATACACTCCTATTCATCTCTATTACACCCCTATTTATCTCTATTACGCTCCTATTAACTCTCATCTCTATATCACTCCTATTCATGTCTATTACGCTCCTATTAACTCTTTCATCTCTATATCACTCCTATTCATCTCTATTCCTCCTCTATTCATCTCTCTATCACTCCTATTCATCTCTATTACACTTCTATTAATCTCTATTACACTCCTATTCATCTCTATATCACTCCTATTCATCTCTATTACACTCCTACTAACTCTTTCATCTCTATTACACTCCTATTCATCTCTATTCCTCCTCTATTAATCTCTAATACACGTCTATTAATCTCTATTACACCCCTATTCATCTCTATTACACTCCTATTAACTCTTTCATCTCTATTACACTTCTATTCATCTCTATTCCTCCTCTATTCATCTCTCTATCACTCCTATTCATCTCTATTACACTTCTATTAATCTCTATTACACTCCTATTCATCTCTATATCACTCCTATTCATCTCTATTACACTCCTATTCATCTCTATTCCTCCTCTATTAATCTCTAATACACTTATATTAATCTCTATTACACCCCTATTCATCTCTATTACGCTCCTATTAACTCTTTCATCTCTATTACACTCCTATTCATCTCTATTACACTCCTACTAACTCTTTCATCTCTATTACACTCCTATTCATCTCTATTCCTCCTCTATTCATCTCTAATACACTTCTATTAATCTCTAATACACTTCTATTAATCTCTAATACACTTCTATTAATCTCTATTACACTCCTATTCATCTCTATTCCTCCTCTATTCATCTCTAATACACTTCTATTAATCTTTAATACACTTCTATTAATCTCTAATACACTTCTATTAATCTCTATTACACCCCTATTCATCTCTATTACGCTCCTATTAACTCTTTCATCTCTATTACAATTCTATTCATCTCTATTACACCCCTATTCATCTCTATTACGCTCCTATTAACTCTTTCATCTCTATT
>JBCEWE010000622.1:137500-147500 GCA_039877035.1 Silurus lanzhouensis | reverse complement strand
TTCCACTCTTCATCCTCTTAATCGCTGCTCTCACTTCCTCCTTACTAATCCTATCTACATCCTGCTTCACCAACTCCACATCATCCAACCTTCTCTCTCTCTGATTTTCCTCATTCATCAGCTGCTCAAAATACTCCCTCCACCTTCTCAACACACTTTCCTCACTAGTCAACACATTTCCCTCTCCATCCTTTACTGCTCTAACTTGCAGTACATCCTTTCCAGCTCGGTCCCTCTGCCTGGCCAATCGGTACAAATCCTTTTCTCCTTCCTTAGTGTCCAACCTCTCATACAGCTCCTCATATGCCTTTTCCTTGGCATTCGCCACATCCCTCTTAACCTGCTGCTGCATCTCCTTGTACTCCTGCCTACTTTTCTCATCACTCTGTCTATCCCACTTCTGTTTTGCCAACCTCTTTCTCCTTATGCTCTCCTGCACTTCCTCATTCCACCACCACGTCTCCTTGTCTTCCTTTCTATTTCCAGATGTCACACCAAGTACTTTTCTAGCTGCCTCCCTCATCACTCCTGCAGTATTTGCCCAATCATCCAACACCTCCTTAACACCACTGAGCCTCTCTCTGACCTCTTCCCTGAACCTCACACTACACTCTTCCTCCTTCAGTTTCCACCATCTTATTCTTCTTTCAGTCCTCACTCTCCTCCTCTTCTTCTTCGCCTCCAAAACCATCCTACAGACCACCATCCTATGCTGTCTAGCTACACTGTCCCCTGCCAACACCTTACAGTCGCCAATCTCCTTCAGGTTGCATCTCCTGCATAGCACATAGTCCACCTGTGTGCACCTTTCTCCACTCTTATAAGTCACCTTATGATCCTCCTTCTTCTTAAAATAAGTGTTCACCACTGCCATTTCCATCCTTTTAGCAAAATCTACCACCATCTGCCCTTCCACATTCCTCTCCTTAAAACCATACCTACCCATCACCTCCTCGTCACCTCTGTTCCCTTCACCTACATGCCCATTAAAGTCCGCCCCAATCACCAACCGTTCTTTCCTAGGTACACCATCTACCACTTCATCTAATTCACTCCAGAATCTTTCCTTCTCCTCCATCTCACAGCCAACTTGTGGAGCATAGGCACTGATGACATTTATCATCATCCCTTCAACTTCCACCTTCACGATCATCACCCTATCAGAAACTCTCTTCACCTCCACTACACTCTTACTGTACTCTTCCTTCAGAATCACCCCTACACCATTTCTCTTTCCATCCACACCATGATAAAACAGTTTAAATCCACCTCCAATGTTCCTGCTCTTACTCCCTTTCCACTTGGTCTCCTGAACACACAGCATATCTACCTTTCTCCTCTCCATCATATCAGCTACTTCTCTCCCTTTACCCGTCATAGTACCAACATTTAAAGTACCAACCCTAACCTCCACTCTCCTACACTGCTCCTTTTCCTGCCGTCTCTGTAGACGTCTTCCTCCTCTCCTTCTCCTCCTTCGGCCAACAGTAGCCCAATTTCCACCGGTACCCTGTCGGCTAACGATACCTGTGGCGGTCGTTGTTAACCCGGGCCTCGACCGATCCGGTATGAAATTCTCATTTGTGATCCGCATATTTGATTTGGCACATGTTTTACGCTGGATGCCCTTCCTAACGCAACCCTCCCCATTTACCCGGGCTTGGGACCGGCACTAAGAGTGCACTGGCTTGTGCCTCCCTAATGGCTGGGTTATTTTGTTTCCTTTTAGTAAAATGTAAAATTTTATTGCTGAAATTGTACACAAGAATATCTGTTAAAACTGAACCCATTAAGTGCATTTAATTGCCAAATTGCATTAAAATGCAAATATAAATATAGAAATAAAAATATAAATTTCCAATGACTCTTTAAAAACAGTACCTGCACTGGAGTGTGTGTTCTTTATGTTTCAGTTTAAAATGATTCACAATTTGGAAACTTTCTCTAAATTTCTTTGGCCTGAATCTTCTCCTGGTCCCTCGCTGTTTTCTGTGTTCAGAGTTTAGCGGACGGTGCGTCAGTAATAATGGTCCGTGGGGAAACGCAGTGCTCTGTGCGTTGTTAAATGAACTAAACATATGTTTTTGTATTCGAGTTACTCAAGGAATCGTTTTAGTCCTAATACGTTTATTTACTTATGAGGGCATTGAGGATTTTTATTATATTTATTTTATTAGTATGTTTACATTTAAAAAATTAAATTTTTATCATTTTTACTGCTGGGTATTGTTTTTTTTTTTCTTTCATTTTATCAAATAAAAATTTTTATTTTCCTTAATGTATTTTTTACTGTTTTGTTTTTGTTAATTGTATTTATTTATTATAACCTGTGTTAAAATTTTACTTACTATTGCTATTCATTTTTTAAATAATTTTAAATATTTATTTTGCTTTAATTGGTCCGTTTTTTTTTTTTTATTCAATCTAAAAGGAAATAAATATATATATAAGTTTTGTTTAGTCTGGTCGTCTGCATGGTGGACGTGCCGCACTTTTCCCCGTGTGCTGATGTCACTTCCTGTGCTGCAGATCCTGGCGTATTTCCACAAGCAGAAGTTCCGTCAGGGTGTGGACGAGATGCTGCACCGCCTCTACATGCCCGTGCTGTGGAAAGCGCTGAAGGTGAGATGAAGGACGGAGCTCGGCGGAGCGCCACCTGTACACACTGTAGTGTAACGGTGTGTGTGTGTGTGTGTGTGTGGTGCAGGCGGCGAACGCGGAGGTGCGAGCGAACGCCACCCTGCTGTTCACCGAGGCGTTTCCCATCCACGACCCCGGCATGAACAGTGAGAGAGTGGATGAGCTCGTGCAGAAACAACTCGATACGCTCTTCGTGAGTCTCCTCCTCCTCCTCTTCCTCTTGTCCTCATCATCATCCCATCATATGAACAGTGACTGTGACAACTTCTGCTTTCTATTCATCATCCTCATCATCTTCATCCTCCTGCTCTTTCACTCTTTATCTTCTCCTTCTGTTCCTCTTCTCCTTCCTTCTCTTCCTCCTCCTTATCCTCCTGCTCTTTCACTCTTCATCTTCTCCTTCTGTTCCTCTTCATCATCCTTCTTCATCCTTCATTTCCTCCTCTTCATCCTCCTATTCTTTCACTCTTTATATTCTCATTCTCTTCCTTCTCATCATCCTTCTTTTCCTTATTTCATCCTTCTCTTCCTCCTGTGTGTGTGTGTGTGTGTGTGTGTGTGTGTGTGTGTGTAGACCCTGCTGGAGGATGTGAACCCCTCAGTGCGCAGTGCAGCAGTGTTAGGAGCGTGTTCAGTCATGTCTCGCTGTTGGGAGCTGCTGCCCTCCTCCATCATCACTGACCTGCTGAAGAAACTTCTGGAGCTCGCATCAGATACCAGCAGCCCTGACTGCCGCTGCGCCGTCTTCATGGTAACACACACACACACACAAACACACACACTTGCACTACACACAAAATCTCAATGCACACTACTTTTTCTTTCCTTCTTTCTTCTCTACTTCCAGTCCTTTCCTCTTTTCATTTTCTTCTCCCTTCTTCCTTTTTCTCTCCTCCTTTGTTCTTCCTTTTTCTTATTTTTCTTCTGCTCTTTATTTTTTTGTTCCTTATTTTCCTTTTTACTTTTCCTACTGTTTCTCGTGTTTTTTTTTTTGTTCCTCCTGTCCCCATTTTCTTCCTCTTCCATTTCCCCCTTTTCTTCTTCTTTTTATTGATTATACCACCCATCCGATTCTTTTTTTCTCTCTGTTTTCTATCCTTCACTTTATCTTCAACCTCCAGTAACCTTTTTATTATTAACTCGTATTCTTTTTTCTTTCTTATTCCAAGAGTGTTGACTAACAACGTTAAAGAAGCTTTATCATGGCGTGTGTGTGTGTGTGTGTGTGTGTGTGTGTGTGTGTGTGTGTGTGTGTGTGTGTGTGTGTGTGTGTGTGTGTGTCTGTGAGCAGTGCATGTCGATGATCCTGGATAACCCTCTGAGCCACCCCCTGATGGAGAAGCTGCTCCCGGCGCTAAAGCTGAGTCTCCACGACACCTCGGAGAAAGTGCGAGTGGCCTTCGTTGACCTGCTGCTCAAGATCAAAGCCGTTCGTGCAGCCAAGGTGTGTGTGTGTGTGTGTGTGTGTGTGTGTGTGTGTGAGAAGGAGATTGAAGGATTGTTCAAGAGTAAACACATACTGTATACACACATAATATCTGTGTGTGTGTGTGTGTGTGTGTGTGTGTGTGTGTGTGAGAAGGAGATTGAAGGATTGTTCAAGAGTAAACACATACTGTATACACACATAATATCTGTGTGTGTGTGTGTGTGTGTGTGTGTGTGTGTGTGTGTGTGTGTGTGTGTGTGTGTGCAGTTCTGGAAGGTGTGCTCCATGGAGCACCTGCTGGTGCGTTTGGAGCGTGAGTCGGCGTGCGTGTCGAAGCGGATCGTGAACCTGCTCTTCAGCTCGTTCTTGCCTGTAACACAGCCTGAGACCGTGTGGTGTGAGCGCTGCGTCTCCATGATCCAGATGAACGCTGGAGCCGCGCGCAAGTTCTACCGCTATGCCTACATGTACACCGCGCCAACCAACATAGGTGTGTGTGTGTGTGTGTGTGTGTGTGTGTGTCATATTACAGAATATCCACACACTTCAGCCAAAAGTTTGTGGACACCCAGCCACTCCCTTCCATATTAAACCTCCTTATAGTAACCGCCACTCTTCTAGGCAGATGTTCCTCTGAGTTTTGTCGAGATCTTTCAGCCAGGTAGAAAAGTCAGAGTAGGGTCGAGGAGATCCGAGCTTCCGCTGTAATCCATGGAAAACAGATCTTTGTGCACAGGTGCATCTAATTGGTGGAACAAGTTCAGATCTCCAAGAATAAGTGAACAAGATCACGGACGGTTGGAAAAGCCGGGTGTCCCGATACTTTTGGCCGTATCGATATTACAAGAAGTTCCTGAGACTAAGATGTTGTGTGTGTCTGTTTGTTTGTTTGTTCATGTCTCTTGTTTGACGCAGTGAAACTGATGCTGATGATCCGTAAATGTTTAAACGCCTGCATCCAGAAGACGGGAGAAAACCCAGACGAGTCCGTCTGCAGCAACAAGGAGAACAACTCGGTTAAATTTCTCTCTCTTTTAAACATACACACACTCACCCAGTTCCAAAACAACACACACATTATCCTTCCTCCAGAATCACTGTGTCCTTCCTGAATACAGCGTCCGCAGTTTTTCTGTTCATAATCCACTTGCGGTTTAACGGCATCACTGATACGATAGAAATATCGATATTACGATCTAAATATACGATATGCCAGTGAAATTGTGGTAATGATGTCAATTAAATTAATTTTTTTTATTATGTCACAGGAACGAGTTTTATAATACATACCATTATATTACTATTAAGGCCAAAAGTATCAGGACACCCTACCTCAGGACTTGGCTGAAGGATCTCCCTAAAATCTAGTGCATCACCTTCCCAGAAGTGTGGAGGTTATTATAAGAACGAATGGGGGCTAAATGTGCAATAGGACGTTCAAAACAAACACAGTCACATGCCTACAAACTTTAGGCTCAATAGTGTAGAATATGAAACAGCTAAATAATATATAAATTGGAGCAGCATATTCAGAAATGAATATGAATGTTATATAATCTTTATTATATTAATAATATAATAAAGATTGAAATTGTGAGTCCTGCTTGTATCAGATCAGTGCCACGTCTAATAATTATAGAAAATCGTTTTTTTTTTTTTTTTTTTTGTGTGTGTAGGTGCTGGAGGACGTGCTGACGGTAAAGGACACGGCGGTCATGGCGAGTCTGTTGGAGTTGGTGGTGATCCTGTGGCAGAGCGTCCAGAAATCTCTGCAGCTCAACCAGGAGGCTCTGCAGTACACCACGGCCAAGTTCGCCTCCGTCCTGCCCGAGTACCTGCGCGTCTTTCAGGTCTTTTCTTCACCGCCATCACCAAAGTTGTTATTGTTATAAGCATTCCTGTCAGAACAGAGTGATGAGGATTTATCATGTCCGATTCTAAACGTTAAAGAGGACAATGAGAGAGGGAGATAGACTGAGAGACAGAATGGCAGACAGATGGTTTTATGGACAGACAGAAAGGCAGATGGATGGTTTAATGGACAGACAGAACGGCAGACAGATGGTTTTATAGACAGACAGAAAGGCAGACAGATGGTTTTATAGACAGACAGAAAGGCAGACAGATGGTTTTATAGACAGACAGAAAGGCAGACAGATGGTTTTATAGACAGACAGAATGGCAGACAGATGGTTTTATGGACAGACAAAAAGGCAGACAGATGGTTTTATAGACAGACAGACAGAAAGGCAGACAGATGGTTTTATAGACAGACAGAAAGGCAGACAGATGGTTTTATAGACAGACAGAAAGGCAGACAGATGGTTTTATAGACAGACAGACAGAAAGGCAGACAGATGGTTTTATGGACAGACAGAAAGGCAGACAGATGGTTTTGTGGACAGACAGAATGGCAGACAGATGGTTTTGTGGACAGACAGAATGGCAGACAGATGGTTTTGTGGACAGACAGAATGGCAGACAGATGGTTTTGTGGACAGACAGAATGGCAGACAGATGGTTTTATGGACAGACAGAAAGGTAGACAGATGGTTTTATGGACACAGAAAGGCAGACAGATGGTTTTGTGGACAGACAGAATGGCAGACAGATGGTTTTATGGACAGACAGAATGGCAGACAGATGGTTTTATGGACACACAGAAAGGCAGACAGATGGTTTTGTGGACAGACAGAATGGCAGACAGATGGTTTTATGGACAGACAGATGGTTTTATGGACAGACAGAATGGCAGACAGATGGTTTTATGGACAGACAGAAAGGCAGACAGATGGTTTTATGGACACACAGAAAGGCAGACAGATGGTTTTATGGACAGACAGATGGTTTTATGGACAGACAGAATGGCAGACAGATGGTTTTATGGACAGACAGAAAGGTAGACGGATGGTTTAATGGACAGACAGAAAGGCAGACAGATGGTTTTATGGACACACAGAAAGGCAGACAGATGGTTTTGTGGACAGACAGAATGGCAGACAGATGGTTTTATGGACAGACAGATGGTTTTATGGACAGACAGAATGGCAGACAGATGGTTTTATGGACAGACAGAAAGGTAGACGGATGGTTTAATGGACAGACAGAAAGGCAGACAGATGGTTTTATGGACAGACAGAAAGGCAGACAGATGGTTTTGTGGACAGACAGAATGGCAGACAGATGGTTTTGTGGACAGACAGAATGGCAGACAGATGGTTTTATAGACAGACAGAAAGGCAGACAGATGGTTTTGTGGACCGACAGAAATGTAGACGGATGGTTTTATATACAGACAGAAAGGCAGACAGATGGTTTTGTGGACCGACAGAAAGGTAGACGGATGGTTTTATATACAGACAGAAAGGTAGACGGATGGTTTTATAGACAGACAGAAAGGTAGACGGATGGTTTTATAGACAGACAGAAAGGTAGACGGATGGTTTAATGGACAGACAGAATGGCAGACAGATGGTTTTATGGACAGCCAGAAAGGTAGATGGATGGTTTGACAGATATGCAGATGGTTTTAAAGACAGACTGATAGAAATTCTGTTTGCCTTTTTATCTGGCTGTTTGTTTATATCTCTGTCCACTATTCTATCAAATGGTCTCTCTATCAAACTATTTGTCCGTTTATCAAACTGCTTGTCTGTCCGTCTGTTTAACTTTATCATCTGTTATATAACGTTTACAATGCTGTTTCAGGACACTAGAGGGCACTGATTACTAATTTTCTTTCTAAGTGAAAATACATGTAGTGCGTGTTGTCATTTTGTGTGTGTGTGTGTGTGTGTGTGTGTGTGTGTGTGTGTGTGTGTGTGTGTGTGTGTGTGTGTGTGTGTGTGTGTGTGTGTGTGACACAGGATGAGCGAAGTACAGCTGCACTCATCCGCTTGGCATCTTTACTTCCGTCATCCATGGTCCCAGCTTTCCGGTCTGTCTGACGTTCTTATACACACACACACACACACACACACACACACACACACACACACACACTTGTATTTAATGTCGGAACACAATACTGATTGTGTGTGTGTGTGTGTGTGTGTGTGAGACAGGAGCAAAGTTTTAGCCCAGTTGAGGAGGCTGGACAGCGGTTCACCAGTGTCCCTCTACAGTCAGCTGATCGAGTGTGTGTGTAGTTGGGGGCAGGTGAGCCAGGTGTTGGACCTGGCGGTGCAGTGGCTCAGCGAGGCCCCGCCCCTCAATACGGTACACACTCATCTTTGCTCTCCGCTCTGTTATAAAGCGCCCCGGTGTCTCACGGTGTCTCGTCCATGCAGGTGGAGACGAGCAGGGGTGGATCCCAGAAGGTGCAGTTCATAGAGACGGGGGTGGAGGCAAAACCAGATTTGGGGCTGGATTACATGGAGTACATGATGCTGAGACGCCACACTCGGGACAACGTGTTAAGTCTGAGCGTGGATCGGCTCACACCCCTGCTCACTGCCCTCGCTGCCTGGAAGGTCATTTGTGCGCACACACACACACACACACACACACACACACACACACACACACGGCTCTAATGTGACCAGAGAAAGAATAAAATACAATTAAATGATTAGTGATTAACTAGTGTGTTTGTGTGTGTGTGTGTGTGTGTGTGTGTGTGTATGTAGGCCGTACTGTACTCCTCTCTGAGTGAGGGTGAGGTCAGCGAGACAGTCACCGAGACGGCGTTCCGAGCTTTTGGCTTACACAGCCGTCTGACCCTCCACCTTCAACACAAAGTGAGTCTCCTAAAACACACACGTCTGTTGCCTTCCTGTCTGTCTATAAAACCGTCTGCACCTTTTCGTCTGTCAATCTGTCTGTCTATAAACCTGTCTGCACCTTTTCCCCTATCTGTCTGTCTGTCTGTCTGTCTGTCTGTCTGTCTATAAAACCGTCTGCACCTTTTCCCCTGTCTGTCTGTCTGTCTGTCTGTCTATAAACCTGTCTGCACCTTTTCCCCTATCTGTCTGTCTGTCTGTCTATAAAACCGTCTGCACCTTTTCCCCTGTCTATCTGTCTGTCTGTCCATAAAACCGTCTGCACCTTTTCCCCTGTCTGTCTGTCTGTCTGTCTGTCTATAAACCCGTCTGCACCTTTTCCCCTGTCTATCTGTCTGTCTGTCTATAAAACCGTCTGCACCTTTCCCCCTGTCTATCTGTCTGTCTGTCCATAAAACCGTCTGCACCTTTTCCCCTGTCTGTCTGTCTGTCTGTCTGTCTGTCTGTCTGTCTGTCTGTCTGTCTGTCTGTCTATAAACCCGTCTGCACCTTTTCCCCTGTCTATCTGTCTGTCTGCCTATAAAACCGTCTGCACCTTTTCGTCTGTCTGTCTGTCTGTCTATAAAACTGTCTGCACCTTTTCCCCTGTCTATCTGTCTGTCTATAAAACCGTCTGCACCTTTTCCCCTGTCTATCTGTCTGTCTGTCTATAAAACCGTCTGCACCTTTTCCCCTGTCTGTCTGTCTGTCTATAAAACCGTCTGCACCTTTTCCCCTGTCTATCTGTCTGTCTGTCTATAAAACCGTCTGCACCTTTTCCCCTGTCTATCTGTCTGTCTGTCTATAAAACCGTCTGCACCTTTTCCCCTGTCTATCTGTCTGTCTGTCTATAAAACCGTCTGCACCTTTTCCCCTGTCTATCTGTCTGTCTGTCTATAAAACCGTCTGCACCTTTTCCCCTGTCTGTCTATAAAACTGTCTGCACCTTTTCCCCTGTCTATCTGTCTGTCTGTCTATAAAACCGTCTGCACCTTTTCCCCTGTCTATCTGTCTGTCTGTCTATAAAACCGTCTGCACCTTTTCCCCTGTCTATCTGTCTGTCTGTCTATAAAACCGTCTGCACCTTTTCCCCTGTCTATCTGTCTGTCTGTGTATAAAACCGTCTGCACCTTTTCCCCTGTCTATCTGTCTGTCTGTGTATAAAACCGTC
>JBCEWE010000622.1:122500-135000 GCA_039877035.1 Silurus lanzhouensis | reverse complement strand
GTGTGTGTGTGTGTGTGTGTGTGTGTGTGTGTGTGTGTGTGTGTGTGTGTGTGTGTGTGTGTGTGTGTGCGCATTCAGAATTACCTTTTGAAAGTCATTAATATTTATAAGAATCTATTTACTATTTTGTATGAAATACAGTATTTGGACTGCCGACATGTTTTGTGCCAGATGTGGTTCTTTCCCAAACTATATATATGAAGAAAACTCTATATAGAAGCACATCTGGCTAAATAACGATCACGATGCAGAGACAGTCTTCTTCTTTCTTCCTTTGATATCAGTCGAGTTGTTTTGCTGTCAGATGTGTGAAATCCCCTCGTCCAGATGAACGGCGTTCCGCGCTGAGGATGAAACGAGCGTCCTCTTTCATTCCCCTCAGGCACCTCTTCTTCTCATCACCTGGTGTTAAATTGGATCGTTGCTCACACTCGGCATCACATTAAACCTCGGCGTGGGCGACGGAGAACACTAGGAACGCAGAGAGTAATCGCTCATGAGATCGTTTTATTGCGCCGCTCAGAAGCCCAATTATCCCACGTTACTTACGCTAACACTCGAACATGAAGGAGCTGCATAACACAGGAAGAACGTTTCGAAGCTGAACCTGAAATTCACTACATACTGAATAAAAAGAGAGATGTCTTTTCTCCCTCTCTCCCCCACTTATTTTATTTATTTATTTTTTTAAAGATTTCTAATCCTGAACATCTGACCGCTCCGGAGAACGTGACGGACCTGCCTCCTCTCTCCAGCACCATTATGTCCGCCATCCTCAAATCACCTGCAGTAACCAGGTAACACTTTTACACACTCGTACACCTCAAACCTCTCAGTTAAACCTCACCGAATCCTGAACACAAACAAGGCGTGTGTGTGTGTGTGTGTGGTGTGTGTGTGTGTGTGTGTGTGTGTGTGTGTGTGTGACCAAAACTTTAGTATGGGGTCATCTTATCCTACAAACCGTGGACACACACACATACAAAAACACACAAAGCTAATAATGATCAAAGACGAAAATATCAGCCAATCAGAAAGCAGCGTTTGGTTCACAGGTGCTTCCTGTCTGAGATGAGCTCGACGGTCGACTCGGAGGCCATCGATAGCGTCAGCGGGCTCGCAGCCATCGCTCACGTCCTGGCAATCGTGAGGAAAAGTGAGTGTGTGTATAGCCGGCGTGAATAAAGCGCACACACACACACACACACACACACACACACACACACACAGCTTTACAGTAACATTTTTGTTTTGTTCAGCGGAGAAGTTCAGCGCGGATCTAAAAGGGATCAGTGTTTCTGTGCACAGGCAGATCCTGCAGCACTACGGTGTCACGCCACCCGAGTCGGCACACAGGTAACACACACACACACGCCTTATATTCGTCATATACAGGGTTCCTACACATTGTTGAAAATATATGAAAAACGTATGGAATTTGAACTCTGTGGCTGCTGCTTTTGAAGTGATTCGGGTGTGTTCACGTGAATGACACATAATCATAATTTATGGTATCATTTTGAAATGTGTAGAAACCCTGTGTTTACGAAAACGCAGCATGTGAATTTTCTCATTTCGTCACTTTCACACGTCTCTTTCTCATTCAGGCCGATCTACGAGAGCGCAGTGGCCGCGCTGAACGACCTTCTGATGCCCTGATGCTGAAGGACCTCCTGATGCCCTGATGCTGAAGGACCTTCTGATGCCCAGATGCTGAAGGACCTCCTGATGCCCAGATGCTGAAGGACCTTCTGATGCCCAGATGCTGAATTGTCGGCCTTCAGCCTGCGTTTTCTTTGTGTTTGTGTGTGATGTTTTGTTCCCCCCCCCCCCCCCCGTCTTTTCTGCCATATACTCACATTTGTACATTATACATCACTTATACACTATACGACCAAAAGTATCTGGACACCCACCAGCAACTGGCCGTGCCAAAAGTATTCGGACACACAGGGTGTTTTCCTTTTTAATTTTTATTATTATTATTTTTTTTTCCCCCTTCGCTCGTCCCAGGAGACCCAGACCTGCCCCAGCATGACGACACAAAACCCTGTGCATATATATATATGAGCTCCATGAAGATGCATGGATTGGAAGGGTGTGGAAGATCTCCTGCTATTGAGCTCTAATGATATTGTGACGAATGTGAGCATCACCAGGTCTCATCTCACCTACACAAGTATCTGACTTTATTTTAACGCCCTTGTGGAACATCTACACAGGAGAATGGAGCTTATTATAAGAGCAATGTGGAATGAGATGTTCCAAAATGGACATACCCAACCTTATGGTGAGGTGTCCACAAACTTTTGGCCGTATAGTGTGTATATAGGAGGTCCATTATAGATGCGTTCTGCTTAAAAAGAAAAAATAATAAATATAATCGTGCTTTTATAACGAGCGAGTTGAAGGCTGATTTTTACAGTTTTGTTTGTTTTTTCGCTTGTCGCTACGCACCCAGTCGCGCACTGGACAGAACGTTGTGATGCCGATTTGTGAGCCAATAGGAAGCGAGTGGGCGGGGCTGACGAGCGCTGAGAATAATACAAATGACGAGCCTACGTAAGTGCAAATGAACGGTTTTTCCACCCTATCCTGCACACTAGCTGCCTACAACAGAGCCTTTTGGGATTCAATCTCGGGCAGATGGTAGATTTTGCTAAAAGGATGGAAATGGCAGTGGTGAACACTTATTTTAAGAAGAAGGAGGATCATAGGGTGACGTATAAGAGTGGAGGAAGGTGCACACAGGTGGACTATGTTCTATGTAGGAGATGCAACCTGAAGGAGATTGGAGACTGTAAGGTGTTGGCGGGGGACAGTGTAGCTAGACAGCATCGGATGGTGGTCTGTAGGATGGTTTTGGAGGTGAAAAAGAAGAGGAGAGTGAGGACTGACAGAAGAATAAGATGGTGGAAACTGAAGGAGGAAGAGTGTAGTGTGAGGTTCAGGGAAGAGGTCAGAGAGAGGCTCAGTGGTGTTAAGGAGGTGTTGGATGATTGGGCAACTACTGCAGGAGTGATGATTGAGACAGATAGAAAAGTACTTGGTGTGACATCTGGAAATAGAAAGGAAGACAAAGAGACGTGGTGGTGGAAAGAGGAGGTGCAGGAGAGCAGAAGGAGAAAGAGGTTGAAGAAATTGGGATCGACAGAGTGTTGAGAAAAGTAGGCAGGAGTATAAGGAGATGCAGCAGCAGGTGAAGAGGGATGTGGCAAAAGCCAAGGAAAAGGCATATGAGGAGCTGTAGGAGAAGTTGGTGTGTGGGAGCCAGGCTGAGAGAAGAGGAGACCATCTGTGAGCAACAGTATGGTTTCATGCTGAGGAAGAGCACCACAGATGCATTATTTGCTTTGGGAATGTTGATGGAGAAGTGTAGAGAAGGTCAGAAGGAGTTGCATTGTGTGTTTGTGGATTTAGAGAAAGTGTACGACGGTGGAGAGAGAAGTTGTGATATTGTATGAGGAGGTCAGGTGTGTCAGAGAATTATGTGAGGGTGGTGCAGGACATGTATGAGGACAGTGTGACAGCAGTGAAGTGTGCAGTAGGTACGACAGACTGGTTCAAGGTGGAGGTTGGACTGCATCAAGGATCGGCTCTGAGCCCTTTCCTGATACGCACTGGAGAGAAGGGGAATGAAAGTCAGTAGGAGTAAGACAGTGTACATGTGTGTGAATGGGAGGGAGGGCAGTGGAGGGGTGCGGTTGCAGGGAGAAGATGTGGAGAAGGTGGAGGAGTTCAGGTACCTGGGGGTCAACAGTGCAAAGTAATGGAGTGTGTGTTAGAGAAGTGAAGAAAAGAGTGCAGGCAGGGTGGAGTGGGTGGAGAAGAGTGATAACAGGAGTGATTTGACCCAGACATGGGCAAACTACAGCCCGTGGGCCACACACGGCCCGTTGGGTTTATTAATCCGGCCTGCTGAACGTGACCATCTAATGAGCCCTTCTGCAAAAATAAGTAATCAAAGAAAAGAGAAGTGGATAATGAGCGCCGAGTGTTTAATACGGAGTGGATAACAAAATATTTTTTCACTGAAGTCCGATCAAAGGCTGAATGCCTAACATGCCAAGAAACCGTCGCGGTTTTCAAAGAGTACAATATCAGCCGTCACTTTGCTACGAAGCATGCCAACTACGCTAGCAAGCAGTCAACGCAGGAACGGGCGGCTACGGCTCAGAGGTTGGCAGCTAATTTACAGACTCAGCAAAACTCGGCAAACTGCGATTCAAGAGTAAAGTACCAAGGCAAGTTTTTTGCTGGCATTCAAATTAGCAAAAGATAGCAAACCCGCTCTGCTACATGTTACAGGCCAAATCTCTAATGTAATATATATCCTGGCCCCGCCCCCTCTATCAAATTTTAGAACCCATTGTGGCCTGTGAGTCAAAAAGTTTGCCCATCCCTAATTTAAAGACAGTGGTATTGAGTAAAAGACAGGAGGTGGAGCTGGAGGTAGCAGAGCTGAAGATGTTGAGGTTTTGTTGGGAGCGACGACGATGTACAGGATAAGAAATGAGTTTATTAGAGGGACAGCACATGTAGGATGTTTTGGAGACAAGGTGAGGGAGGTGAGATTGAGATGGTTTGGACATGTGCAGAGGAGGGACATGGGGTATATCAGTAGGAAAATGCTGAGAATGGAGCCGCCAGAAAGGAGGAAAAGAGGAAGACCAAGGAGGAGGTTTATGGATGTGGTGAGGGAATACTGTACATTTACATTTGCGGCATTTATCAGACGCTCTTATCCAGAGCGACGTACAAAAGTGCTTTAAATCTCTAGTAATGAATAAATCTACACTGGTACACAAGATTACAAACTTTATATAAATATAACTCTTGAATTCTACAAACTTGGAAGTGCTAATTTAAGTATTTAAGGAAGATGAAGGTCTTCAATCGTCGCTTGAAGATAATCAGGGACTCTGCTGTAGGGACATCTAGGGGAAGTTCATTCCACCACCTCGGTGCCAGAACAGAGAAGAGCCTTGAAGTGTACTTACCTCTCATTCTGAGAGAAGGAGGTACCAGTCGAGCAGTGCTGGAGGATCTCAGACAGCGTGGTGCAGTGCGAGATGTGATGAGGTCTCTGAGGTAAGATGGTGCTGGTCCATTTTTGGCCTTGTAGGCAAGCATCAGTGTTTTGAATCTGATACGTGCAGCTACTGGAAGCCAGTGAAGGAGCAGCAGTGGGGTGGTGTGGGAGAACTTGGGCAGATTGAACACAAGTCGTGCCGCTGTGTTTTGGATCATTTGCAGTGGATGAATAGCGTTCAGGGGAAGACCTGCCAGCAGAGAGTTGCAGTAGTCAAGTCTTGAAATGACAAGAGACTGAACAAGCACCTGGGCAGCCTGTATGGACAGAAATGGTCGAATCCTTAGGATGTTGTAGAGAAGAAATCGACAAGAACGAGGCACATTAGCAACATGTGGGGAGAAGGACAGTTGATTGTCCATAGTTACCCCAAGGTACGAGCAGTGGCTGAAGGGGAGAGCAGAGAGTCATGAAGTGTTATTTGGAGATCTTGACCTGGAGATGAATCACCTGCAGTTCTGTTTTGCTGTGGTTGAGTTTTAGGTAATGAGCACTCATCCATGAAGATTTGTGGAAGCTGATGGAGGGAAAGAAAAGATTAGTTGAGTGTCATCTGCATAGCAGTGATAAGAAAACCCATGTGAGGAAATGACTTCACTAATAGAGTGGGTATAGAGGGAGAAAAAGAGGGAAGAGGAAGAAAAGCAGGGGAATGCAGGTAGTTGGGTTGAAAGAGGATGATGTAGAGGACAGGGGGGTATGGAGACGAAAGATATACTGTGGCGCCCCCTAATGGGAGAAGCCGAAGGAAGAAGAAGAAGAAGAAGAAGAAGAATTCTTATCCTTTATATACATCAAATACTTGTTTCTTTCTTTCTTTTTTTTTTTTTTTTTTTTTTTGCTTTCTTATTTATTTTCTTCCTTTTTGCTGACATTTTTATTTAGAAATGTATAGAAATGTTTTTTTACTTTCTTTCTTTTTGTCTTATTTTATTCTTGTTATCGTTTCTTTCCTTTTTCTTAATTTTTTTATTGCTTCTTTCTTTCTCCCTTTTCTTACATTTTCTTTTTTTTCCATTCATTTTTCTATCTCTCTCTCTCTGCAAGTTCTCTGCATCCCAGTTTTTGTTTTGTAGTTAAATAAATAAATGAAACAAAAGTAATTAAAAAAAAGTGAAATATGCTCAGTAATATAAATATTACTTCTGTCCTTTTTCTTTTTTAAACAAACAGATTGATAAACAAATTGATCAATAACTACATGTTAATCAATATATAAATACATATATAAATTAGAACACTGACCAAATGAGGTGTGTGTGTGTGTGTGTGTGTGTGTGTGTGTGTGTGTGTGTGTGTGTGTGTGTGTGTGAGAGAGAGAGAGAGAGAGAGAGAAAAGAGAGAGAGAGATTTAAGGGTGTGTGTGTGTGTGTGTGTGTGTGTGTGTGTGTGTGATGGGTGACGTCATCGGTCGGGGAGGGAAAGAAATGGGCGTGGTTCTGCTGCCTGTCGTTGTCCGTGGTCCTGAAACAGACAGAGTTTAATATCCCTGTCTTATCTTTATCTGTGTGTTTGTTTGTTCCACGTTCTGTCGGTGTGCTCGACCCCTCAGTGTGTGTGTGAGTGTGTGTGTGAGGTGTGTGTGTGTGTGTCTCCGGTACCGGGACACGGCGGCGGCGGCGGCGCGCTGTGGAGGATGGAGTCCTCGGTTCCTCTCCGCTTTACTCTTCTGCTGCTGCTGCTGTTCCGCCTAAACACCGCGAGCCGCAAACACGGTCAGTTCCTACTTAAACACACACACACACACACACACACACACACACACACACACACACACACACACACACACACACACAAACTCTTTCTCTCAGCACGCGCGTCCATGCAGGCACATGTATGTACATGCACGCATGCACGCGCGCGCATCATGCTGTATGTTTCAGCTCGTGCACGGCGGCTGTTCCTCCGTGGTTCCTCACCCCGGTGCTGAGCAGAGGAACATCTCGCGCATTTCAATGGGGTGAAAGTTACAGACCTGAAGACGCGACATGACCGCTATACTGTGCTGCACTTTCCGGCCAAAAGTATCGGGACACCTGACTTTTCCAGCTGAATGTGGTTCTTCTCAAAGATGTTCCTACTGAGCAGGAGGAGGGATAGGATGTGTGTGCGGGAATGTTCATTCATTCACTCATTCATTTATCCATTCAGTTGTTCAATTTTTTTAGTTTTTCTTTTATTTATTATTTCACTCATTTATTTGCTTGTTTTCTGCTTTTGTTTGTTTATTTATTGATTTTTTTGTTTACTTTCACATTCATTCATTAAATGAACCTACTTATTTATTCATTCTTTCCTGCTTTCCTTTTTTTCACCTGCATATTAATTCAGTGCATGCACACACACACACACACACACACATACACACACACACACACACACACACACACACACACGAGCAGTATAACATCACTGAGCTGCTAGAACTTTCCGATCTTTAAACAGGCCCCGCCTCTTTTCCATCAGGGTTAATCACAAGCTCCTCCCACTGTTATTAATGATGTATTAGTGTAGACCAGTGATGTCACTGAGTGATATCTGAAAAGGGGGAGGGGCTAAATCACTACCCGTTATCCGTGGTTACAAATTGGTCAATCAGGTGTTTGTTCTAGGGTCCGGTTCCTCACCTCCAAAGAAGGAAACCTCTGCTTAGGGTTTGTTCCTCAACTGCCTTGAACAATGTGCATCAGTGAGCTGGTGATGATCTCATCTGTGATGGAACAGTGCATGGATATCTGGTGTTCAGGTTGAGGATGGGTTCTCTTTAGAGTCTGGTTCCTCTCAAGGTTCCTCTGAATCACTCAGTAGGAAAAACTTATTCGTTGAGCTGGAACTAAATCTGACAGGAAAAGTCAGGTGTCCGAATACTTTTGGGATGCTGTGCAGCCTGCGATCTGATTGGTCAGGAGTGTGAAAAGTGCTGGACATCACGTCACACGTGGTCCTTCAGAGTCCTGTAGGTTTGTGTGTGAATACGTGGATGTGTAGAAGAAGAAAAAAATGCAGATTCTGAGGGATCAGTTCCTGACTTTGCGGTAGCAGTGTGAGACTGATGAGTGTGTGTGTGTGTGTGTGTGTGTGTGTGTGTGTGTGTGTTTCCTGCCAACATTGGTGTAGTGTGAAGATGATGTGCAATGTTTAACACACCCTCTGTTACAGTCTCTGAACCCGTGACTCATGACAGGGTGTGTGTGTGTGTGTGTGTGTGTGTGTGTGTGTGTGTGTGTGTGTGTTGTTTCGGCGTCTGCGATGATGCGTAAGAAGTGAACACTATTTTTGCGAATGTAGCTATTACATTGTCATCCATCCATCCATCCATCCATCCATTCAGTTATCTAATAATCTGTCTGTCTGTCTGTCTGTCATACTCATTCATCCACCCATCTATTCAGTCATCTATCTATCTATCTATCTATCTATCTATCTATCTATCTATCTATCTATCTATCTATCTATCTATCTATCTATCTATCTATCTATCTATCTATCCATCCATCCATCCATCCATCCATTCAGTTATCTAATAATCTGTCTGTCTGTCTGTCTGTCTGTCTGTCATACTCATTCATCCACCCATCTATTCAGTCATCTATCTATCTATCTATCTATCTATCTATCTATCTATCTATCTATCTATCTATCTATCTATCTATCTATCTATCTATCTATCTATCTATCTATCTATCCATCCATCCATCCATCCATCCATTCAGTTATCTAATAATCTGTCTGTCTGTCTGTCTGTCATACTCATTCATCCACCCATCTATTCAGTCATCTATCTATCTATCTATCTATCTATCTATCTATCTATCTATCTATCTATCCATCCATCCATCCATCCATCCATCCATCCATCCATCCATCCATCCATCCATCCATCCATCCATCCATCCATCCATCCATCCAAATGTTCTCTGCTTCAGCTCCACTTGTTCTTCACCACCACCTCCTGCATGCTGTAACTCCAGCAGATCAAAAGTTTGTGAAGATCTTCAGTGGATGAAGAAGTGGAATCATTAACGATGTGTTGTGACGTCAGAGGAATAAAACGATTCTTGATTTTCTGAGCTTTATCGAGAAGAACGGATCGAGGAACCCTCCCGGGAATCATTTAACTGCTAATCGGCCGTTTGATCTCCCCGTCCCATAAACGTTCTCAGCTTCTCGAATGTTTTTTTTATCGGAAAGCTTGAACAGCTGTTGCGGCGTTGCTGACAGATCGTCTCAGGGTTTCCTCTGCGTTCTCTCCTCCTGAGCGCGTCCTCGTGCTAATCGCTGGTATTAGTGATATTAGCTTGTAGAACAGACATTATTATGTTTAGCGGGTGATGTAGTAATATGAACTCCAGCAGGAAGGTGAAACGCTCCAGATTCCCGCTGCTCGTCTGAGTGTTTCCTCTGCATGCATCTTTCAGTTCATTATCAGACTCGGTGTGAGTTCGCTGCACAAATGGAAAAACTGTAGAGTGGAGACGAGAAAAGACACATTACGGCTAAACCAAACATCTAAACGCTGAGTTGGCGGAATGAAGAACGTTTGTGTTTTATTACACGTCGATATCCTGCATTCTGAGTTTAGCATCCGACTATCATGAGTTTGAATCCTAATAATGGCCGGGAATCTGAGGAGCAAAAGTGGGCAGGTTGATCTGAGTGGGAGGGGCTTTCAGATCCATCAATCACAGCGACACAGTATCTTACAGCAGACGCCTTTATCAGGAGTGGCTTACAATTGTCTCATTTATACAAGACCCACTTGTCAAAGGGGTCATTCGAGGGGTCAGTCGAGGGGTCAGTCGAGGGGTCAGTGGTGTCCTGGTGGTGCTGGGATTTGACCTCACAACCTTCTGATCAGACTACCACTTTCCATGTATGCAGAAAAGTGCGAATAGCACCTCCATCCTAATGGTTTATTCAGACCCGTTTGCAAAAATTGATTGGTTAGATTCCAGTGGATTGGGGCTACTGTTCCCCAGCCAATGACGATCTGCTGTGATAAATAAAACCCACCCCCTTTACAGCTGCTTCACCACTTAAAGTTTATTTCTCATCCTATGAGACTTTGTTGTGTTCTTAGTAAAGATGCCAAAATGAAAATTAAGTCCCAGAGTTCGAAACAAACCAGAATCTAATACCAATTCTGATCTCAATTGGGGCGGAGCTTATACTCATAGCTGTGCTTTAACGTGAAAGTGAATAGACTGCGCATTTTACTTCAGTATAGAGGCAGAAAAGGATGGCGGATTTTGGATGCGGAGCTGGACATCATGAAAGATCTGCAAATGAGGTGACGCTCTTGTATAAGTAGATTTACAGCCTTGGAGGTTCTCACATGAGCTCAGCATCTTCAGTATTCTTCAGTCCACTTCAGTCCTCTCGAAACCTCTCCAATCTTTTCTAGTCTTCTCCAAATCTCTCGAGTTTTCATCAGTATTCTCCAGTCTTTTTCATTCTCTCCAATTTATTCCAATTCCCTCCAGTCCTCTTAGTTCTCTCCAGTTTTCTCCAGTCCTTTCCACTTCTCTCCAATCTTCTCCAGTTTCTCCATTCCTCTGGAAGTCTGGTTTGTTGTATCACTAAGTCATTGTTGATGACCATTTCCTTAAACAGGAAGTGGTAGAACAAGTTGAAGCAGTCCACTAGGCTCCGAAAGCAGTTCATTTCCACTCCTGATGTGGACCGTGTGGTGCTGAAAACAGCACTTGCCCAGACATACCGAACTTCCAGGAGAAATCCGAATCTTACACGGATCTCTGACCTCGAATTCAAACGCCTGACTGCTTTCCAGAAACTTCCGTTAAAATTCTTTAGCGTCACGGCGAGTGAACAGAAGCCTGGAGACACTGTGGATTCCACCGAACGCCGTGACGGAGGCGTGTTTGGGGAGATCTTGCGGGACAATCTGTGCTTGGCACCGAGCTGGACTCCGTTCTGTTTGGCTGGAACAAGTGAATTTATCGGAGAGATAGAGAGAGACATGGCGACATGCTGCCAGGCCATCTGGACCACCAAATACCAAGCCCTCTCCCCTTCTCTTTCTCTTTCTCTCTCTCTCTCTCTCTCTCTCTCTCTCTCTCTCTCTCTCTCTCTCTCTCTCTCTCTCTCTCATATTCCCTCCTCTGGTATGTTCACTTTATCCTTTTGTAGCATTTAGCTCAAAGCGAGACGTGTTCATTTGGCGGGCGGAGCGTGTAAGTGCACATGGGGAGCGCTAGAGAAGAGTGAGCATAAAGGACAAGGGGACGGGTTCGCGTCCTACATTTGACAGTTTTGAACTACACCATGTCACCAAAAGTTTGCGGACACTTTTTTGAACATCCCATTCCACAAACAGATCTACTTTCTATCTAATGTAATTAATGATTAAAGCTTCAGCTGCCACGGTGCTGAATGACATTCTGCTTGTGTGTGTTTACATCCAGTTTTTTTAAGGCATGAACATCAAACTTTGTCCACTAAACGTTCACTAACTGGACAAAAGATCTGGAACACGACATCCTAATTGTACAAGATGTCTTGCATGAAATTTTCCCTTCAGCAGGATCTTCTAGGAGACCCAAACCAATGCCGCAAAGCCAGCTCCATGAAGATCTGCTTTACATAGGTTGGAGTGGAAGATCTCCTGCTATAAAGCTCCAACCCTATTAAACATGAATTGGCCTGGTCCCTTACATAATCCTAGTAAACAATCTGAACCCTGAGTAAACGTGAGCGATCGAGAATTGGGTTGGAGCCCAGATCCTGAAGTGCTGTGAGTAATGAAGAGCAGATGAATGTTCAATACGTCGTACGTTATAATTCCACGCCGCTCTACAACGAACACGTGACTGATCTATCACAGGATCTATCCAGTGTTTACTGCGTTCATTCAGATCCACTTGCGTTCATCTCATTTGTACAAGCAGTTGAGGGCTGATCTCAAGAGCTCGTGGCAACTTGATGGTGCTGGAATTTGAACTCACAACCTTCTGACCAACAACGATTATCCCGGATATCTAGAGGGCAACCACATGGAATCTTCTACATAGAACCAACTAAATGGAATTTTCTAAATAGAACCAACCACATGGACTCTACTACATAGAACCAACCACATGGAATCTTCTACATAGAACCAACCACATGGAATCATCTACATAGAACCAACAATATGGAATCTTCTACATAGAACCAACCACATGGAATCTTATATATAGAACCAACTACATGAAATCTTCTACATAGAACCAACCATATGGAATCTTCTACATAGAACCAACCACATGGAATCTTCTACATAGAACCAACTACATGGAATCTTTTACATAGAACCAACCACATGGAATCATCTTCATAGAACCAACCATATGGAATCTTCTACATAGAACCAACCACATGGAATCTTTTACATAGAACCAACTACATG
>JBCEWE010000622.1:75000-117500 GCA_039877035.1 Silurus lanzhouensis | reverse complement strand
TGGGCTTCTAACACAAACCTTTCAGCATGACAATGCCCCTGTGCACAAAGCCAGCCAGCCAGAAGTCCAGACAGATAGACAGAAGTCCAGACAGATAGACAGATAAGCAGAGAGACAGACAAAAGGATAGATAAGAAGTCGAGACAGACAGAAGGACAGACAGACAGACACCCTCACACACACATCGTCTCTGTTTCGACAAAAAAATTGCTTTGTGTGAATGTGACTGCCCTCATCAGTCCTCCCTCTGTGCGTGTGCGTGTGTGTGTGCGTGTGCGTGTGTGTGTGTGTGTGTGTGTGTGTGTGTGTGTGTGTGTGTGTGTGTGTGTTAGAGACTGTATGAATATTTAATAGAAGAGATATTTTGAGTAATATTTGATGTTGCATCAGTTTTGTCTGGAAAACTGTGTATTTACCCATTGAATGATCTATCTATCTATCTATCTATCTATCTATCTATCTATCTATCTATCTATCTATCTATCTATCTATCTATCTATCTATCTATCTATCCATCCATCCATCCATCCATCCATCCATCCATCCATCCATCCATCCATCCATCCATCCATCCATCCATCCATCCATCCATCCATCCATCCATCCATCCATCCAAGGATTTATTTATAACTCTTTCATCTCTCCATACATAAAGTAAAATGAGGGTTAGTTAGTGGAATTGATGGGTGCACTTTTGGCCAAAATGTTAATGATGTGTATGTGGAAGATGTTTGGTGAACCTGTGATGTTTTGTGTGTGTGTTTTCAGGATGTCTCTTTGAGGATGATCTGTGTGAGCTACATGAGGTTTGCATCAATGGTAAGTCCTGGTTTATTTTTTACTAACAGGTGTATTCTAAAATTTCAAAGGTAACAAAAATGGATAAAAAGTGCAGTATAGTTAGCAAAAAAAAAAAAGAGAAGGAACTGTATTTAGAGGAAACTAATCAACTTCAGCTTTAATAACTCCACCTTTCATTTAACTCTACCAGTTGATTTTATATAAGACCAGAGGCCACGCCTCCTTCACTATGATTGACACATACACAGGTCATGCCTCCTTTACTATGATTGACACATACACAGGCCACACCCCCTTTACTTTGAATAACACATACACAGGCCACGCCTTCTTCAGTAAAAATGACACACACAGGCCACGCCTTCTTCACACTCAGTCACCACACTTCCTTTACATGCACACACAGAGGCCACACCTCCTTCACACTCAGTGGCCACGCCTCCTTTACTTTCACCTCCTTCCTGGCTGATTTTGAATTATAATGCAGATCATAGACTCTCAATCTCTCGTCTCGTCTCCGTGACTCGGTGGCTCTCAGGCAGTTAATTGATCCTTTCGATGTAGTTTCTCAGATCAGCCTCTTCGTGGCCTGTGATTTCCCCAGCGTTCTGCCACAGTTTGGAAATGATTAACGCTAGAAGACGAAGAAGAAGAACAATACGAAGAGCACGGCGAATCGTTCAGCTTAATTAAAGGAGTGCAGCGAGGAGTGGAGGCCCGAGCGCCCCGGGACTTCCTTCACCACTAAAATCATATGCAGACACGCTCTCGTGGAGCTGCAGCTCTGCCGTGCTGCTCGTCCACGCCTTCGCGCTGGCCTTTATCAGTCGCTTCCAGAGTGAAGAAGAATGACGTGTTCACCGGGTCTCAGAGGGCCTCCAGTCTGGCTTCCTGCCAAAGCAGGGGTTTGTTTAGTGAGCAGATAATATAACAGAAAAAGCGCGCAGGGAGACGATGAGATTAGCCGCTAATTGCTAGGCGCAGCCGTCTTTCTGACAGCTACGGGTTTATTTATTTCATTGTTTTATTTATTTATTTGATGTTGCAGGAATAAATATATCCAACTTCCTTGTGTGCTGTTTCGCTGAAGTTCTGCTGGACAGTTTTTGGAGTCAGACTGTTGTTCTTAGTTGAACCTGATGGCACGTCTTGCCTGAACTTTGAATCTTACCTCATCTTTCTTGAACCCTGAACCTTGGCAAATTTTACTTGAACATTGAACTTTGGCACATCTTGATCGAACCTTTAAACTTGGAACTTCTTGTCTAAACCCTGAACCTTGAAACTTCTTGTCTAAACCCTGAACCTTGGAACTTCTTGTCTAAACCCTGAACCTTGGAACTTCTTGTCTAAACCCTGAACCTTGGAACTTCTTGTCTAAACCCTGAACCTTGGAACCTCTTGTCCAAACCCTAAACCCTGGAACTTCTTGTCTAAACCCTGACCCTTGGAACTTCTTGTCCAAACCCTAAACCTTGGAACTTCTTGTCTAAACCCTAAACCTTGGATCTTTTTGTCTAAACCCTGACCCTTGGAACTTCTTGTCCAAACCCTAAACCTTGGAACTTCTTGTCTAAACCCTAAACCTTGGATCTTTTTCTCTAAACCCTGAACCTTGGAACTTCTTGTCCAAGCCCTAAACATTAGAACTTTTTGCCTAAACCCTAAACCTTGGATCTTTTTGTCTAAACCCTGAACCTTGGAACTTCTTGTCCAAACCCTAAACCTTGGAACTTCTTGTCTAAACCCTGACCCTTGGCACCTGCTGTTTGAACCCTGAACCTTGGAACCTCTTGTCTAAACCCTAAACCTTGGAACCTTTAGTCTAAACCCTAAACCTTGGAACTTCTTGTCTAAACCCTGACCCTTGGCACCTGCTGTTTGAACCCTGAACCTTGGAACTTCTTGGTTCATCCTTGAACCTTGGCACATCTGTGCTAGAACCAGGTGGTCTTTTGCCTCAGGGTTTGGTGTGCCATGTGATGCGTTTCTTTTCAGCATGATTGTAAAGAGTGGTTAATTGAGGTATCTTTTATCTCTAACTATCTAATTGTTTTTAGCAGGACTGCTACTTACTGTTAGATGTTTTTGCTTTTTACACCATTCTGTGTCTTGGGACTGTTTTGTATGCAAATTCCAGTAGATGATCACCAGCAAACATGCCACATTTACTGTTCACATTATGTTTTGCTGATTGAGGTGAAAAAAATAACTGAAGCTCTTGAGACCCTGAAAGGTTTTGGGACTTGACCAAAGGATTGGTAGGAGAACATCTTCTGGGAAGATGTCTCACTAGCCTTTGTAAAGACTTGTATGAGGGTGTTGGTAAAGTCAGGAACTGATGGAGGTGAGGTGAAGAGGTCTTGGGTACAGTCAGCATAAGAAATTCATTCAAAGGTGTCCAATAGCAGGAGATCTTCCACACACTTTCCAACCCATGGAAAGGAGATCTTCATGGAGCTGGCTGCACAGGAGCATGGTCATGCTGGAACAGCTTTGGGGCTCTTTCGAAGTGATGCTCCCACATCTAAAGACGTTCTATCCAATTGTACATCTTAAAGTTTGGAGGAAGAACCACACATGGCTGGGAAAGTCAGGTTGTTCTAATACTTTTAGATGATCTGATTGGCTTATGTAATTTATTTACATGTAATTGAAGCTCTGTTCTCATAGAACCTATCAAATACATAATCGATAATGGTTGTCATGGTAACGCTAAATTAAATATAAATTAAGTGCTATTAATTTCACGCTAATTTTGTCGAAGACAATTTCCTTGCTCATGATTCTGACCGACGCCTACAAAGATCTAAAACTCTCGACAAAGCATTGAGAGTCGTTGTTAAAAATATCTTCTGGGATGTTCTGATCAACCAGAGACTGTAAAATCAAAGCCTGGTGCTGACAATGTGAGAAATGTACTTTGGAGTGTGCTGTTGAATCGGACTGCCCGGTGCTGGACGTGGCTTTGAGGTAACTGCGCTTCCTGTGCTGCTCGAGTGCAGATCAATAGCCTTACAGAGTGTGTGGGTGGAAAACACACCGAGGCACTCTGGTGTTAAACTTGGCAGAGAACAAGAGGACGAGCGAGCGAGCGAGAGTGAGAGAGAGAGCCGGGAGCAGTTTTAAAATACGACTACTATTGAATATATACTGTATGTATGTATCTATGTATTAGAGGTGCTTCAATCAGAATTTTTGGGGCCCATCACCGATCCCTGATCACTGGAAGCTGTATCGACCGATTACAGGATCTATTTGAAGCCATCTATTTATCTATTTATTTATTTATGCTACATGATATCATCAAATAGCATTGAGTTAAAAAAAAAATGGAGAAAATGTACCTGATGTTTTAATCTACTTGCATTAATGACCTTTTTTGCTTTGAGTGTATGAACTTTATTTTGAATAGAGAAAATAATAAATGATTAATGAAAACACAAATAATATATATATAAAAACGTTCATTGCACCCCACCTGTCATGTCTTTATTCCCCACTAGAGGGCTGTGCCCTACAGTTTGAGAACCACTGAAGTATCGCGAATCCAAGTAGGACACGAGTCACCGGAACCCTTCTTCTTCCACAATAGACACTGGCTGATGATCGAGGCGTATGAATTTCATTATAAAACATTAGAATGGAGTAAGACCCCACAGAAGGGATTGATGGCTGGATGGATGGACCGATGAACGGATGGACGGATAAATGAGTCTGTCTGACTGTCTCACTGGTTAAGGCTCTGGTTTACTGATCAGGAGTTCAAGCCCTGGTATCCCCAAGCTGCCAATCTTGGGGCCCTTGAGCAACCCTCTGTGCTCCAGGGGGCGCTGTATCCTGGTTGACCCTGCACGCTGACCCCAGCTTCCAAACATCACTGGTATATGTGAAGAAAGAATTTTACTGTGCTGTAAATGTACATGTGACAAGCCCAAGGTATAAAGCACAACAACTTAAGGGCCCTGCACAAGGGCCCATGTGGTGGGATTTGAACTGATGACTTTCCTCATCAAAGTGTATTTGACAAAACGGAACCCAAAATCTTCATCAGATTTATACAACTTTTGCTGCTCATCATCATGATGTTCCTCCACAGCTAGTTATTATTTAAAGTAGCGATAAACGGAAAAATGAGGTATGACATGAGGTTAGTCAGTTCCTCCACTTTCCCAAACACCGAGGCCACGCCTTCTTCACTGAAGCAAATGCACATGTTGGCCACGCCTCCTTTGCTAGAACTTACCTCTTGTATACCTCTTGTATACCTCTTGTACCAATCAGAGTCTTACGCTCCTCCCTCAGCTTCTGTTTTTAATCTAGCCTCCTGATTCGTCCACTTTTCAATCTCCTCAACGTGCTAACGGGGCAAAACTTTCAGCTTCACTGCCCCCTACAGCCCAGGACTCTCATCCAGATTTAGACATCCATCAACAGGATGGAATGTTTGAATCTAAATCCCATTCGAAAATCTTTGGTTAAGATCCTATACTTCTTCTGTGTCCTGCCAAAAGTATTTGGACACCCCACTTTCTGACCCACCCATAGGTGCTGGTTCTTCTTCAGACCACAAAGTCAAACACACACAATTTTATACGAAGTCTTGAGATGCAGTGACATAAGATTTTCCTTTCACTTGAACTACGAGACCTGAACCTATACAAAGCAGCTCCATGACGATGGGCTTTCCATGGGTTGGAAGTGTGTGGAAGATCTCCTGCTATAGAGCTCCATCCCAATTGAACAACTGAATGTGAGCGCTGACCGCACCCCAGACTTCCACACCTCGTCTCACATCCTTCAGTGCCTGGCTTTACTAACTGGCTGAACGATCTCCACAAAATCTCCACAAAATCTCCATTAAATCTGGTGTAACATCTTTCCAGAAGAGTGGAGCTTATACAAAGAGCAAACAGGACCTTCAAAAAGGGAAGTTCAAAAAGCTCCTACAGGATATAAGTATATCCTGGTTAGACTTGGGACTAGTTTTGTGGCAGGTTGATCTTCTTGCATTACTGCACATCGTTCTGAAGACACGTTTGTGTGGCGTTGACAGCTGGACAGTGGATACAAGCAGCTCCAGTCCAAACAGCTCAGGATTCATCAGGCTTCCAAGACGGTTATTGATTTGCGCTCTGTGTGTGTGTGTGTGTGTGTCTTTGTTTGGGTTAAATGTTCTTTAGCTGAAACCACACTATTCATTTTGATCACATTCGAATCACTTGTTCTTCTGAGGTTCAGACCAAGAATCTGAAGAATGCAGACAAGAACCTTCAACCTTTTGAACGTCCCATTCCACATTTGCTCTTATTAGAACCTTCACTCTTCTGGGAAGATGTTCCACTAGATTTTTGTGGAGATTTGTGATCATCCCAGCACAAATGGTATTTATGGAGGTGATTGGAGGTGAGGAGGCAGCATTCTAGGGTTGGAGCTCTATAGCAGGAGATCTTCAACACTTCTAACCCATAGAGAGCAGATCTTCATAGAGCTGGCTTTAAGCAGAAGAGCATCGTCATGCTGAAATGTGTTTTGGGTTTCCGAGTTCGAGTGAAGGGAAAATGTCACGCTCGTGCAGCCAAAGACGTCCGATACCAACTTTGCGATAACAAAAATTAGTTTTCAAGGAAGAACAAGATATTGGTGAGGTGTCCAAATATTTTTGGCCAAAATGTGTGCGTGTGTTTTAATAATAATTTAATAGAAAATTCACATTTCCGAGTTGCTTAAACATTCAGTTTTTGGTGTAATAGTGTATGGAAACTCGTAAGTTTGATATTTCGTTCACGGATTTTTGAAGGTTCATGCAGATGTTTTAAGGTTCTCTATGAAACGTAGGATAACGTATTGGAAACGTCGCGTATCTTTTCACCCATGCTGTCGCTCTCTCGATCCCCAGCTGTGTCATGCACCGATCTCAGAAAGGATCTGGACGAAAGCTCATCACGCTCCTTCTGAAACATTTCAGCGTTTCGTTTCATTTCCTGAACATCTCGATTGCATTTCTGCCCTCACGTCTCTCCTGAATGAAGAAATACGGCTTCGAGACAAAAACCCTTCACGCAAACCGACTCGATTTCTATTTTCTGAGTATCTGAGGCTTTTAAATCTGTCGCCGCTGATCGTTTTCAACGCTGGAAATGAAAAAGATGCTGATTTTATGCTTGGATTCAGATCCCAAAAGCCTTTTTTTATAACATCATAAATGTTATATTCATTTTAGCATTTACGCTCTCGTTCTAATACGCTATTGTTTCTATAGCAACAGCTTGTCTTGGTATTTAACAAAAAACACCAGTGGAAAAAAGAAACCTCAAAAGAATTTGAAATTATTGTAATGGGTATAAAGGGAACTCTACTGGTTTTAATGGAAAGTGTAATGGTGTGAGCCTGTGGATCTGCACTGGGAATTTTTTTTGTCTTGTACTAATGGAATGTTTTGACTAATAAGAATCAGAAAGAGTTTTATAGGCAAGTGGTTGCACATAAAAAAAAAAAAAAAATACAATAAAAAAAACAATGAAATAAAATGTAATAAAATTAAATACAATACAATAAAATACAATAAAAAATTAAATTTAATAAAATTTAATAAAATGTAATACAATTTAATACAATACAATAAAATATAATAAAAAATTAAAAGTAATAAAATTAAATACAACCTTCAGTAGGAGATCTAGGGTTAGGGTTAGCCTGAGATATTAAAGCTCATATCCACGACACAGACGTCCTACACGGTTGTGTTTGAGGGAAGAACCACGTATGGCTGGAAAAAGTCAGGTGTCCCAATACTTTTGCCATATAATACTGAATGTTCTCGATTGGAATGGATTCTCTGGTATTTGCTCTGAGACGCGAGATGATTATGCTGCTTCGAGAGTGCTGTTGCTCTCAGACCACATACAGGATCTCGTATCGGTCGTGTTGCTCCCACAAGTCATATCCTTCCACTTCATTAAAGATCTATCAGGCTTTATGGAGCTCCTGTGCACCACTGACCTGGCCGTCTCACACAAATCTCCCGTCTCGTTTCACATCGTTCCACATAACCGCAAAAGCTCGAGGATCACTTCAAACACGAGGTGAAGGTGGAGGGTTCTGAGGGATGTAATTGACCTGTGATGGAGGTGAGATGGAAGTGTTATTAATATGTGATGTAGATGTAATGGATATGTGGGAGATGATCTGAAGGAGATGTGCAGATGTGTTGGAGAAGTAATGAAAGTGTGAGAGATGTGAAGGAGATATGTTGGAGGTGTTATTGATATGTTATGGAGATGTAATGGACATGTGGGAGAGATCTGAAGGAGATGTGTTGGAGGTGTTATTGATATGTTATGGAGATGTAATGGACATGTAGGAGAGATCTGAAGGAGATGTGTTGGAGGTGTTATTGATATGTTATGGAGATGTAATGGACATGAAGATGATCTGAAGATGTTTTGGAGGTGTTATTGATATGTGCTGGAGATATAATGGACATGTGGGAGAGATGTGAAGGAGATGTGTTGGAGGTGTTATTGATATGTGATTGAGGTGTGATGGAAATGTGAAGGAAATAAGATACATATGGAAGAGAGATATGAAATTGTGTTGGTGGTGTTATTAATTTGATAGAGATGTGATGAAGATGTGATGAAGATGTGATGGATAAGTCTCACAGTATGATGTATAAGGAGATCTGTGGAATGTGATTGAGACATAATTGAGAATTAATGATATAGTTATAGAGATGAGAAGGAAATGGGGGAAAGATTTGAAGGAGATGTGTTGATGTTTTTAAATTGTGATGGAGATGTGATGGAGAAGACATGGATATTTAAAAGAGATCTAAAGATTTTTCAGATTTTGGATGCGATGGAGATGTGAAGACATGATGGCGAAATATTGAAGGTGTGATAGCGATGTGATGGAGATGAGATGGTTATGTGGGACAGATCTGAAGGAGATGTGTTGGAGGTGTTATTGATATGTGATGGAGATGGGAAGAAGGTGTGATGGAGATGTGATGGGTCTGGATATTGCGTCTTTCGATATACATTAATGAAGAATCTCAGAGTGGTTTAAATGCTTAAGTTTAATAAAAAAAAGTTTTTCCAGTTTAACTAATTTGGATGTCTGGACTTGCTGGTGTCTAAGGTGCTTACCAAGCCCTTTTTCTTCTTCTTCAACTTTTTTAATGAATCATGTTCCTGATTTGAATACCAGTGTCCGTGTAAAAAAAAGAGAAAAAGAGAGAATCCTTCTGGCCCTCCAGCACCAGAGTTAATTTAATGGCTCAGTGTGCAAACAGAATTTTTTAACAAGCAATTCCAAGAAGTTCTAAAAATAGATGTGGTGTATCTCAGGTTATTTGTGCAGTCAATCCGTTCACATTCGAGTGTCTCAGTTTTTCTCCGCATTTTGCCCTCCTGCTCCTTCACCCATTAGCCACAGGTGTCAAGTGCCCTTGTATCAACACCATGAGATGGTCTGTGTGGCCTTCAAATCCTGTCAGATCTTTTAAACCACAACTAAATCAAATGACCTAGTGACTATACCAGCCAATGACCACATCAGGTTCCACTCCTGTGGACCACAAATGGAAATATGCAGTCTTTAACTAAATATATGGCTGTTGTAACCCCTCCAACTTTTGGCCTGAAGGTGTTTTCACTTAAAGATCTGTCTCTTAGTCAATGGGTTTCAATGAGGAAGCTGTCAACTGTCCTCACTATCCACTGCAGGATCTTGTGTTCCAATTCCTGAAGCAGGAAGTTATGCAGCTTCACAGGATGCAAACTATGAAGAAGGTCTGAAAGCTTCATCTCTTGCTGCAGAATTTTGTGAACTTTGACTCAAACCTGTCCTGTTCATGAGGAGGATAAAGAGCTCTGAGGACTCAGTTGGAAAACTGATTCAGAAGATTTACTTTGAGGAGTTGCTTTGAGGACTCACTGTAAGGAATCATTAAGAGGATCTGCTCTAAGGACTTGCTTTGAAGACTCAATTTAAAGACTCGTTCTGGGGTCCCTGTCTGAGGAATCAGTCTGGGGATTTACTCTGAGGAATTGCTCCGAGAACTCAATCTGAGAGCTTTCTCTGACGATTTACTCTGAGGAGCCACTCTGAAGACTTGCTTTGATGACTTGTTCTGAGAAATTGCTATGAGGACTTGATTATAGATCCTCAAATTCGAACACCTCGAAAAGGATTTCCTCTGAGAACTTACTTGGGACTTGTTTTTGAGCAGTTGCTTTGAAGGCTTGCCCTGAGAACTTGCTCTGAGGAGTTGATCTTCAGACTCACTCTGTAAACCTGGATTGAGAATTGCTCTGAGAACTCTCTCTGAGAGGTTTCTTTGAGGATTTCCTCTGACAAACTGCTCTGCAACACTCACTCTGAGGAATTGATTTGATATCCTCAAATTTGGACTCCTCATAAAGGATTTGCTCTGTGAGTTTGTTCTTGGGTCTTGTTCTGAGGATCTGCTCTGAGGATTCTCTCTGAGCATTTACTCTGAGGACTTGCTATGAGGATCCAATCTAAAGACAAGCGTTGAGACTTCGTCTGAGGAATCAGTCTGAGGAATCACTCAGACGACGCCTGAGGAATCACCAGGAAAACTTTCCTTGGGGACTCGCTAAAGAATCACTTGCTCTGAGAAATCGCTATGTTCCATCTTGGAGTGTCGCAAAAACTGTTTGCAGATGGTTTTATATCGCAAATATATATGTATTGTGTGGATCGCTATCATTCTGAGAAATGCCCACTCCGTACAGTGAGACGGTAATCATCTGAAAAAGCAATTACAGAAATGTCGGACTTGTCCTCGGTAAAAATAGGCAGTGTAGAACCGAGCTGCTGGGACAGCTGGAACATTTCTGTAATTGTTTTGTTTTTGTTTATTTTTGCCAATGTGGTTTTACTCAGTGAAGTTTAATCACAGTAATAATAATCGAGTGTAGAATGTAATGTCTAATAATAAAGCTGTAATGATAGCAATAACACATAACCGTAACAAAAAGAGCCGTAAAGGAAGCAGTGAATGTCCAAAGTAGTCGGTGATGATGCTAGAAAAAGATATGAATTGAAATGGGTTCCTAAGCAATATGGTGTCCTGGGCTTCAACCATGTTGTATGTAGCATTCTATATGAGATCGCCTAAAACTAGCCTAATGGGTTAAGCTAAGCTAAGCTAATAGCAAGGCAAGAGAGTCTGAGAGGTCTGGCTAATGGCAAGTAAGTTGACACAGGTCCGTGTAAAGCAGGACCACAGGCTAAAATCTAAGTAGCGTATGGAGGTGTACAAGAAAGAATGGGAAAGTACAAGTGAGTCAATTCGTTAATCATTTTCAAATTGATTGACATTTGTAAGAACCTCCTCTCGTTGTCTCAGTCAATTCTTCCTCAGTTTTGAACTTCCCTCCTCTATCACTCTTTCTATGATCGTGCTGGAATAATATCAAAGCACAAATCACGCTGGATATTTCTCCTGATGCCGGATCGTATTAGCAGATCTGCCCAGATGAGTTGACAAGAGGGCTGTAACTGAGACAGGTTATTCCTCTCGGTGTCAGCAGCGTGACGGATTATTGCTAGCGTAATTCTCTTTTAGTACCGTCTATGAAGCTCTGCTCACAAAAACAAAGGGCCAAAACTGTTAGACTGATGCTCTAGAAGAAAAGGTTTATGTAATTTTTTTGGGGGGCTCCTTAAAAACAACTGTATCTGATGGATGATTTTTGAAGTCGTTAGCATTGAACTGAAGAATTGTTCAGCAATTTGTAAATGCTAGCTTGTGGTCAAGAGGTTGGTGTAATCTGGGTCTTTTTCAACAATAGACAAAAATACAACCTGTATGGGAGTCGACCCAAGTACAGTTCCCAGGCGTATACACACTATTGGGGAAGTAAAGGGTTGCCAAGTCCATTTTATCTCATTCATACAATTGAGCAGATATGGGTTTGAGGGTCTTGCTCAGGTGCCCAGGAATGACAGCTTCATGTGGCATCACATTCAGATCCAAAGTCCAATGCCTTAACCTATAAGTACGTCTAAGAACTTGATGGAAACCACCACAGAAATGTAGGTAAACATCCAGATCAATTTCGCACCACCAGAGGGCGCTCCAGCTCTTCCACGTGAAGCCTTGCCAGTTTTTTTCCCTCAGTTTTTTCTTGTTTTATCTTCAACCTATTTTGGATTGTCCTTTGAATCCGGGAAATACAGATTGATGAAGTCTCGCCTGCACTTGGATGTACCTGTGGACATGGTATGATTATGATTGACCCCTTTTTTTGCCCCTGTTTATTACTATCCAGGTTTGGATTGTGGATTTTATTGCTAGGGAACCTCTAGCACATGGGTCCTTCACTCAGAACTAAAGAATTGACAGACATAGGAAGGAGGTTCTAACAAATGTCAATCAATAATTTATTAAAATAAAGGTTAAACGAATGACTTGTTTTTCCTTTCCAATTTTCCTTCTTTTGCTACTTAGATTTTTAGCCTGCGGTCCTACTTTACATGGACCCGTGTCACCTGCCTCACCTGGTGCACCTCTGATTATATTACAGTATTATGTCCTTGGACTATGTTTCCCATCAGCCAATGCACCTCCACCGAGACAGAAGAACAGACGACTAGGGTTTGGTCAATAAAACATTGTCTGAGGAAAGACGTGCAATCAGGTACACTGTTAAACTCACAGGTCTTTCGGTGCCGCACAGTGGCGTGTCCTTGTCCACTTCCTGTCTCCCTTTGTCTTAATTAGTGCCACTCAGTGACTTGCTTGTGTTGTAGTATTGATTTTCCTTGTCAGATTGCGGCTCAGAGAAAATGCTAATACTTATGTTCACAGACAATCGGGCGAGGTGTGAGACCAGACGGATTTATTCTGTTTCATATATGAGACCGCATATATACATCAATCATTTATTGACAAAAGGACTGGGACACCTGACTTTTCCAGCCATATGTGTTCCTTCCTCTAACAGCGGCTCCAAACCTGTTCTGCATGATAGAAATAGTTGATGTTTAAGTGTAAATCATTTATAAATATAGAAAATATCTTCCACATCTTTCCATCCGAATCTTCCTCGAGGATGAGTCGCTATCGCAGGACGCATTGCAAAGTGTTCCTCCGGATTGGATCGGATTGGTATCGGATTCATTCACTGTTATTTTATAGCATTTTATATCGATCTTATTTGAAGTGTTTGCTGAATTTTAATTTGTGGTAGAAATCGATTTTATTTCAGTGAAGGGAGTAAAAAGGAAGTGGCCATTTAAAGTGGTTTTCAAAAACCATACAAGAGGAATTCAGGTACAACTGATTAGTGTAGATCAGACGTCTCCACCTCTGTGGATCAGACACCTCTGTTTAATGAATGCCTCTGTGGATCAGACTCATGTTTAATGAACTCCTCTATTAATCAGACACCTCTGGTTAATAAACGCCTCGGTTTATCAGACACCTCTGTTTAATGAAAGCCTATATTAATCAGACACCTCTGTTTAATGAACGCCTCTGTGGATCAGACACCTTTGTTTAATAAATGCCTCTGTGGATCAGACATCTCTGTTTAATGAACGCCTCTGTGGATCAGACATCTCTGTTTAATGATCTCCTCTATTGATCAGACACTTCTGTTTAATGAACTCCTCTGTGGATCAGACACTTCTGTTTAATAAACGCCTCTGTGGATCAGACACCTGTTTAATGACCTTCCCGGTTAATCAGACACCTCTGTTTAATGAACGCCTTTGTTGATTGGACACCTGTTTAATAAACGCCTCTGTGGATCAGACACCTTTGTTTAATAAATGCCCCTGTGGATCAGACACCTGTTTAATAAATGCCTCTGTTGATCAGACACCTGTTTAATAAATGCCTCTGTTGATCAGACACCTGTTTAATTAACTTCTCTGTTGATCAGACACCACTGTGTAATTGAGGCCTCTGTGGATCAGACACCTCTGTTTAATAAATGCCTCTGTGGACCAGACACCTCTGTTTAATGAACACCTCTGTGGATCAGACACTTATGTTTAATGAATGCCTCTGTGGATCGGACATCTCTGTTTAATGAACACCTCTGTTGATCAGATAGTTTGTTTAATGAATGCCTCTGTTGATCAGACACCTCTGTTTAATGACCGCTTCTGTGGATCAGATACCTCTGTTTAATGAACGCCTCTGTTGATCAGACATTTGTTTAATGAACTCCTCTGTTGATCAGACACCTGTTTAATAAACTCCTCTGTTAATCAGACACTCTGTTTAATGAAGACCTCTGTTTAATGAACGCCTCTGTTGATCAGACATCTGTTTAATGAACGCCTCTGTTGATCAGACACCTGTTTAATAAATGCCTCTGTTGATCAGACACCTGTTTAATAAATGCCTCTGTTGATCAGACACCTCTTTTTAATGAAGACCTCTGTTTAATAAATGCCTCTGTTGATCAGACAGCTCTGTTTAATGAACGCATCTGTTGATCAGACAGCTCTGTTTAATGAAAGCCTCTGTTGATCAGACAGCTCTGTTTAATGAACGCCTCTGTTGATCAGACAGCTCTGTTTAATGAATGCCTCTGTTGATCAGACAGCTCTGTTTAATGAATGCCTCTGTTGATCAGACAGCTCTGTTTAATGAATGCCTCTGTTGATCAGACAGCTCTGTTTAATGATTGCCTATGTTGATTGGACAGCTCTGTTTATTAAAGGCCTCTATTGATTGGCTGCCTTTTTGTTGTTTTTCACAGCTCTTTTTCTTGGATGCCTCAGTTTAATTAATTCCTCTGTTGATCAGACGCCTATGTGGATAAGACAATTCTGTTGATCAGATGTCTCTGTTTATTTGATGCCTCTGTTGTTTGGACAGCTCTTTTGATTGAATGCCTTTGTTGATTATACATCCTTGTTTCTTGAACGCCTTTAATTAAGTGCCTTTAACGCGTTTAATGAACGTCTCTGTTTAATGGGCAATTTGGTTGATTAGACACCTCTGTTGATCAGACACATTTGTTTATTAGATGTCGTTGTTTATCGGATGCCTCTGTTTAACGGATGCTCCTTTTGTTGGAAGCCTTTGTATATTGAACTGCTTAGGGGAATGTATCCAGATTTAATATTCAGAGACACAGAGACACAGCCATGAAAGTGTTTAATCAGATAGTTTAGCTCCCTCTGCTGCTCACACTGCGCACATACACTCATACTCCCAGAGTCACTGGTGTGTGTGTGTGCGTGTGTGTGTGTGTGTGTGTGTGTGTGTGTGTGTGTGTGTGTGTGTGTGTGTGTGTGTGTGTATGTGTATCTGTATATGTATATTCTGCCTACTCTCCCTTTACCTATCTGTTATTCTATCTATCTCTCTATCTCTCTGTCTGTTTATTCTGTCTACATCTGTCCATCTCTTCACCTTTCTACCTGTTTGTCTTTCTACCTCTTCATCTGTCTATCTGTTTATTCTGTCTACATCTGTCCATCTCTTTATCCCTCTATCTGTCTGTCTGTTTACCTACTACCTGTTTTTTCACTCTCCACCCATCTGTCTTATTCCCCTCCACCCATCTGTCTCTTTTCCTCTCCATGTGCCTCTCTTTTTACTTATTTGCCTGTCTGGCTGTTTGCTTCTCCATCTTCACCATCACCTATCTGTCTCTCTTCACCTCTACCATGCGTCTCACTTTACCCTCACCTGTCTGTCTGTCTTTACCTGTCTGTCTCCATTTACCTCCACCTGTCTGCCTTTACCTCCACCTGTCTCTCTGTCTTTACCTCCACCTGTCTCTCTGTCTTTACCTCCACCTGTCTGTATTTACCTCCACCTGTCTGTCTGTCTTTACCTCCACCTGTCTCTCTGTCTTTAACTCCACCTGTCTGTCTGTCCTTACCTCCACCTGTCTCTCTGTCTTTACCTCCACCTGTCTGTCTTTACCTCCACCTGTCTCTCTGTTTTTACCTTCACCTGTCTGTCTTTACCTCCACCTGTCTGTCTGTCTTTACCTCCACCTGTCTGTCTGTCTTTACCTTCACCTGTCTGTCTGTCTTTACCTCCACCTGTCTGTCTGTCTTCACCTGTCTGTCTAACTTCCCCTGTCTGTCTCCCTTTATCCCCACCTGTCTAATGGTCTTCAAATCTACCTGTCTGTTTCTCTTTATCCACACCTGTCTGTCTGTGTACTTTGGCAGCTCGTAGACAGCTCATTACATCTTCACACGGCTGACTTGCTGTTGTGTAAGAGGATCATTAGTGAGTGAGTGACATATTTAGAAATATCGGTGTGTGTGTGTGTGTGTGTGTGTGTGTGTGTGTGTGTGTGTGTGTGTGTTAGTGCAGTGTTGGATAGGCTCTTGACAAATTTTCATGCCAAAGTTTTTTTTTTCTTCTTCAGTGCAGGCTTTGTGTTTGTTTGTGTGTGTGTGTGTGTGTGTGTGTGTGTGTGTGTGTGTGTGTGTGTGTGTGACAGGAACAGAAAAGCGCAGCAGTGTATTTTCTAAATTTAAACTGTAATTAGTTCGGGATTAGTCCTGCAGATTTCCTGAAAAGAAAAGATGAAAGGTGAGGGAGGTTGCCATGGAGACCATCATAGGGTTGATGGACAGGGAGGAAATGGACAAATCTGAGTGTCAAAAAGAGTGGAGCTTGTTTCTCTCTTCATGTCACCTGTCTCACACCTGTCCACCTTATCTGTCTCTGTCCCCTCGCCTGTCTGTCTGTCCTTTCACATGTCTATCTGTGTCTATTGTGTCTATCTTTGTCTATGTCTCTTCGTCTGTCTGTCTGTCTGTCTGTCTGTCTGTCTGTCTGTCCCTCTCTCCGTCTTCTCACCTGTCTGTCTGAATCACTCTCTGTCTCTGGCCCTTCACCTGTCTGTCTATCTCTGTCCCTTTACTGTCTGTCTGTGTGTCTGTCTGTCTTTCTCCCTCCAAACATACTGTAGCATCATTTATTTTATTTTTTTTAAAGGCTTTAGATAAGAGCTCTGGTCATCACTGTGACCACACACACACACACACACACACACACACACACACACACACACACACACACACACACACACACACACACACACACACACACACATTATCTGTCCCCTTCCTTATCTTCACATCACCACAGACACTGACACAGTGTCGCTCTTTAGGCCGTTGCCTAGCAACTCAGTATCGACTTCATAATTCAGAGGCTATGAGTGTAAGAGCAGGGGATTGTGGGTAACACAGCTGTCCTCCAAACAATTACTAATGGCCCTGTAACTGTCTGAGATCAGATACTGTCACTCTCCGTGCGGCTGCTGTCCTCCGTCCACAGTGTCTGTCTCCGGGTCAGACACAGAGACAGGCAGATAGACAAGTGAAGGGACACAGACAGACAGACAGACAGACAGACAGACAGACAGACAGACAGACAGACAGATAGATAGATAGATAGATAGATAGATAGATAGATAGATAGATAGAACTTGAGATCCAGACCTGTGCCTGCATGATGATGCACTTTGCACAAAAAAGCTCCATACAGATCTGCTTTTCATGGGTTGGAAGTGTGTGGAAGATCTCCTGATAAAGGGCTCCATCCTTATGGGGATGAATGTGAACATCTCCAAAAGATCTAGTAGAACATCTTCCCAGACGATTGGAAGTTATTAGAAAAGTAAATGTGGAATGGGATGTTCAAAAAGTGCAGAATCTTATGCGTCAGATGTCCACAAAGATGTGTAATACTGACTTTTTGTGTGTGTATGTGTGTATGTGTGTGTGTGTGTGTGTGTGTGTGTGTGTGTGTGTGTGTGTGTGTGTGTGTGTGTGTCGCAGACGGAGTGTTTGGCCAGTGTCAGCTCTTTCCTGTTTCCGATCTTTACAAGTATGAGGCATCTCCAGCGGCACTGCAGCGTCTGAGGAACCTCCTTCAACGACTCGCTCAGCAAGGTATCACTCTGTCTGCTGTCTCTCTATTCCTGTCCTGTCTCCCTATCCATCCTCTCTCTCTATCCCTTTCCTGTATCTCTATTCCTGTCCTGTCTCTCTATCCCTCCTGACTCTCTATTGCTCTCCTGTCCTTCTATCATTGTCTTGTTTCTCTATCCCTGTCCTGTCTCTTTCTATTCCTGTCCTGTCTTTTTGTCCCTGTCCTGCCTCTCTATCCCTGTCCTGTCTCTCTATCCCTGTCATGTCTCTCTATCCCTCTTGTCTCTCGATTCCTGTCCTATATCTCTATCCCTGTCCTGTCTCTTTATCCCTGTCCTGATTCTCTGTCTCTGTCTGCTCTCTCTATCTCTGTCTACTCCCTTCCTTTCTTCCTGTCTACCAATAATTCAGTCTCATTCCCTCCTGTCCTGTCTTCCTGTCTCTTTTTCCTCCTGTCTCACTGACTCCTACCTACTCCCTTCTTTTTCTACATGTCTCAATCCTCCTGTGTCTTTCTCTCTTTCCTGTCTCTATCTCTTCACCTTTCTCTATCTATTTGTCTTACTTATCCCTCCTGTCACTATTCTTCTGTCTCTCATCTACCCTTTTTTTTCTTCCCGTCTTTATCCTTCTGTCTCTCTCCTTGTTCCTCACTCTTCCCACCCATTTCATTATTCTCTTGTCTCTCACTATTATGTCTTATTCTCTCTTTTTGTCTGTTCCCCCCTGTTTCGCTCTTTACCCATCTCTTTCTCTTGTCTCTCTCTTTCACCTTTTGTCCCAATCTCCTCCGGTCTCTTTCCCCTTTTGTCCCAATCTCCTCCGGTCTCTTTCCCCTTGGTATCTTCTCCTGTTTCTCTCTTTCCTTGTCTCTTTTTTTTGTCTTACTCATTCTTCCTTTCTCTTCTCCTGTTTTTCTTCCCTACTCTCTCTCTCTCTCTCTCTCTCTCTCTCTCTCTCTCTCTCTCTCTCTCTCTCTCTCTCTCTCTCTACTCTTGTCATTCATTCTTCTTGTCTTGTCTCTTCCTGTCTCTCTTGTGCCCTGGTTGGAAATCCGTGTCTCTGGTATGAACCGGTCAGGGCCCCCCCCATGTTTTCCCTACTAACCAGGATAGTGTCCCGGTTCCCATGGCAACACAGCAACGTCTAAATTTTGGTTATATTTTCAGTTGTAGTCCTGTCTCTGTCCTTCTGTCTTTGACTTAATTGGTTCGTCCTCCACTTGTTTTTTCCCTTCTTTATTAGAGAGTGGATTTATACCATTAGGTTTCATTTATTAAGTCCTGTCTGTCCATCGATCTGTCCCACAATCTATTCACCTCTCTGTCGTTTTTTCTGGACACCCTGTCCATCACTTACTGTCTCAATCTGTCAGACTGTCTCTTAATCCATCTTTATGTCTGTAGGTCTCAATCCTGGTCCTGTCTGTCTATCTGTCTGTCTGTCTGTCATAATACTAGTCATTGGTACCTGCCTGTCTGTCTGTCTGTCTTAATCCTGGCCCAAACTACCTGTCTGTCCTTAAGTCTGAATCCTGGTCATGGTTCTGTCTGTTTGTCTGTCTCTCTCTCTGTCTTTCTGACTGGCTGTAAGTTTCAATCCTGGTCATAACTACCTATCCGTCTCTCTGTCTGTCTGTCTGTCTGTCTGAATCCTGGTCCTGATTTCCTGTCTGTTTTTCATGCGATTCCTGTCTATCTAATCCTCACTGCTCTTCTCAGTCTTCCACAGTGCCTCTGTTTATTTAGTCTCTTTTTCTTTTTTGTCCCAAATGTATTTTTCCTTTTATTCTTCTTTAATTATTTTACAGCCAAGTGCCTGATTTTTTTTCCTTTTTTAAGTTTCCTGTCATTCATGTTTTCATTTTGGCATGTTCAAAATTTTAATCAAAATAAGTCTATAGGAAAAGTGCCAGAATTACCCACACACACTCTCTCTCTCTCTCTCTCTCTCTCTCTCTTTCGCTCTCTCTCTCTCTCTCTCTCTCTCTCTCTCTCTCTCGCTCTCTCTCTCTCTCTCTCGCTCTCTCTCTCTCTCTCTCTCTCTCTCTCTCTATCTCTCTAACACACACACACACTGTTTTGAATGCTGTGTCTGGTTTTGTCAGGAGAAATCAGGGCAGCGTTTCTTTTTGGACGAGGCTGTGTAGCGATCGCTTCCAAGGCCGACACACTTGCCTGTCTTTTCAGTGGTCTGTTGCGTCTCTCCATCATGTGGGCAGATGAAAGTGGGATGATGAAAGGTTGAGTGCTCTCCTCCATGGCCCAGGGAGATAGAGAGGCTTTTCAATGGCATGCTGTGTTAGAAAGGCAAAGTCCCTTACCATTCAGCTGTGCTAAAAAAAAAAAGAGAATGGCAGATGAATTACACACACACACACACACACACACACACACACACACACACACACACACACACACACACACACACACACACACAGACACTAACATTTAACCATGCCAGTGTCATTAAGCAATTAAAAATACAATCAGGTCATTGCACTTATCAGAATTCGGCCAGTTTCAATTGATAGAAGTGTTCAAAGTGGGCCAATACCACTGACACACTGTACCACTACTGACATACCGTACCACCATTGACACACTGTGACACCGGTGACACTCTGTAACACCACTGACATTCTGTAACAACACTGACACCCTCTAGCACCACTGACACTCTGTAACACCACTGACACTCTGTAACACCACTGATACACTGTAACACCACTGACACTCTGTAACACCACTGACACGCTGTACCACCACTGACACTCTGTAACAACACTGACACCCTCTAACACCACTGACACTCTGTAACACCACTGACACACTGTAACACCACTGACACCCTGTAACAACACTGACACACTGTAACACCACTGACACTCTGTAACACCACTGACACACTGTAACACCACTGACACTCTGTAACACCACTGACACGCAGTAACACTACTGACACTCTGTAACAACATTGACACACTAACACCACTGACACCCTGTAACACCACTAACACTGTAACACCCGTGACACTCTATAACACCACTGACACCCTCTAACACCACTGACACTCTGTAACACCACTGACACACTTTAACACCACTGACACCCTCTAACACCACTGACACTCTGTAACACCACTGACACGCTGTACCACCACTGACACTCTGTAACAACACTGACACCCTCTAACACCACTGGCACTCTGTAACACCACTGACACTTTGTAACACCACTGACACACTGTACCACCACTGACACGCTGTACCACCACGGACACTCTGTAACACCACTGACACACTGTAACACCATTGACAACCTGTAACACCACTGACACTCTGTAACACCACTGACACGCTGTAACACTACTGACACTCTGTAACAACATTGACACACTAACACCACTGACACCCTGTAACACCACTAACACTGTAACACCCGTGACACTCTATAACATTACTGACACCCTCTACCACTGACACTCTGTAACACCACTGACACACTTTAACACCACTGACACTCTGTAACACCACTGACACGCTGTACCACCACTGACACTCTGTAACAACACTGACACCCTCTAACACCACTGACACCCTCTAACACCACTGACACTCTGTAACACCACTGACACTTTGTAACACCACTGACACACTGTACCACCACTGACACGCTGTACCACCACTGACACTCTGTAACACCACTGACACACTGTAACACCACTGACACCCTGTAACACCACTGACACTCTGTAACACCACTGACACCCTCTAACACAACTGACACTCTGTAACACCACTGACACACTGTAACACCACTGACACCCTCTAACACCACTGACACCCTATAACACCACTGACACCCTGTAACACCACTGACACTCTGTAACACCACTGACACCTTGTAACACCACTGACACCCTATAACACCACTGACACACTGTAACACCACTGACACCCTCTAACACCACTGACACCCTATAACACCACTGACACCCTGTAACACCACTGACACTCTGTAACACCACTGACACCTTGTAACACCACTGACACCCTATAACACCACTGACACCCTGTAACACCACTGACACACTGTAACACCACTGACACCCTATAACACCACTGACACACTGTAACACCACTGACACCCTCTAACACCACTGACACCCTATAACACCACTGACACCCTGTAACACCACTGACACTCTGTAACACCACTGACACCTTGTAACACCACTGACACCCTATAACACCACTGACACCCTGTAACACCACTGACACACTGTAACACCACTGACACACTGTAACACCACTGACACACTGTAACACCACTGACACGCTGTAACACCACTGACACCCTGTAACACCACTGACACGCTGTAACACCACTGACACTCTGCAACACCAATGACACTTTGTATCAGTATTTTTACTTTACTATTTATGTTTCGGGCAACTTTTAACTTTTACTCTACATTTTTACACAAATATCTTTACTTTCCACGTTTTACATTTTCAAAACAGGTTTGTTACTTTAGTTTTAATCCATTTGGTGAAATGACAATATTTTTCTTTTCATTGCGCCGTTTTCAGTCCATCAACCGATTTCCTGTCATTGCGCGGCTTTTTCAATTCACTGGTGTATCATTTCCTGTCTCTCACACACCACAGACGTAGACTATGCTTACAAAACAAACAACAAGCGGCGACAGAAGGCAAAAAGAAGTCTGGGGTTAACGTGGATGAGACAGAGGGAGTCAGTGATGTAAACATGACTGAGAACTGAGACATTCCTGATCACCTGGTCATCATCATCTTTTCTCTGCTTGTGTTCTGTATGGTGGATCTTCAGCCTGCATACATTTATTAGAGAACATTTTTAATTAGTTTTGTATTAATAGAGTAATTAAAGCTGTCAAAATGCTAATTCTTTTTAACTGCACTGGTTTTATTAACGCGTGATTCATGCAGCACACATTTCTGTTTGAAAACAAATAAATAAAGAAATGAAAAAATAAATAAAGAAATATAAAAGAGGTGAAATCAAAACCTTCAGCACAACACACGTTTATTCACGATGTCCTTTCTTTACTCAGATATCAAAAATAAATAAATAAACATCCGACAGTTAACCCTCTGATGTCGACACATTTTCTTACCGGAAATTCATAGCGGATCGGTCGAGGCCCAGGTTACCAACAACTGGTATCGTTAGCCTGCAGAGTACCGGTCGAAATTGGGCTACTGTTGGCTGAAGGAGGAGAAGGAGAGGAGGAAGACCTCTACAGAGACAGTAGGGAAAGGAGAAGTGGAGGTTTGGGTTGGTACTTTAAATGTTGGTACTATGACTGGTATGTAGGATGTCCATAGCCCCCTGTCCTCTACATCTGCCTCTTACAAACCAACTACCTCCATGTCTTCCTTCACCACATCCACAAACCTCCTCCTTCCTGGCGGCTCCATTCTCAGCATTCTTCTACCGATATACTCCATGTACCTCTTCTGCACATGTCCAAACCATCTCAATCTCACCTCCCTCACCTTGTCTCCAAAACATCCTACATCCTGACACACTATAACACACCAGCAACACTCTGTAACACACCAGCGACACTCTGTAACACCACTGACACTCTATAACACACCAGAGACACTCTGTAACACACCAGCGACACTCTGTAACACCACTGACACTCTATAACACACCAGCAACACTCTGTAACACACCAGCAACACTCTGTAAGACACCAGCAACACTCTGTAACACACCAGCGACACTCTGTAACACACCAGCGACACTCTGTAACACACCAGCGACACTCTGTAACACACCAGCGACACTCTGTAACACCATTGACACACTATAACACACCAGCGACACTCTGTAACACACCAGTAAAACTCTGTAACACACCAGTGACACTCTGTAACACACCAGTGACACTTTGTAACACACCAGCGACACTCTGTTACACACCAGCAACACAATGTAACACACCAGCGACACTCTGTAACACCACTGACACTCTATGACACACCAGAGACACTCTGTAACACACCAGCAACACTCTGTAACACACCAGCAACACTCTGTAACACACCAGCGACACTCTGTAACACCATTGACACACTATAACACACCAGCGACACTCTGTAACACACCAGTGACACTCTGTAACACACCAGTGACACTCCGTAACACCACTGACACACTTTAACACACCAGTGACACACTGTAACACACCAGTGACACTCCGTAACACACCATTGACACTCTGTAACACACCAGTGACACTCCGTAACACACCAATGACACACTATAACACACCAGCGACATTCTGTAACACACCACTGACACCCACACTTCTCTTGACCATTTTGGTCTCTTTTATCTTTCCAGTGTGTTGTCTCTGTCTCTGTCTTGTCTTCTTGGTCTCAATGGATTTATTTTCTTTACCACTCAGCTTTCTATATCTCTGTCTCTCTTGCCCTGTCTATCTTTCTCTCTGTTTCATAAGCTTTATCTCTCTATTTCTCAAATGTTCCCCCTCCTCCTCTTCTCCACCTGCTTGTACCTTTAAACGTTTGTCTTTTGTCTTCCCGTCTCTCACACGGTCTCAATTCCTTTCAAGCTGTCTGTCTTTCCTGTCTAACAAATATCGTGTTGCTGACAGTGTAGCGTGGGTTAGGTTCTCGTCCGCTAGGTGGCAGCACCAGTCTGTGAGTGTCAGCGTAAGGGAGTGTGTATAGGGGTGTGTGTGTGTGTGTGTGTGTGTGTGTGTGTGTGTGTAGGAGTGTGTGAGGTCTGTCAGATTTAATACAGGACATAAACGAGATCTGAAAAGTGTGGAAATCACGCTGCTAAATTAGCATCGAGGTAATGAAGATCGGAGGAGTGCGGGACGCCGCAGTCGCACCCCAATTATCTGAAACAAATAAAGAATGAGGGATAAGACGGAAGAGAGGAGGGAAGAGAGGCCATGTTCAGTCATGCCTTCCCCTTTCTCTCTCTCCATTCTCTTGCTTTCTTTTTTTTTAATTTTCTTGGACACACAAAATAAGTCTGGCTTGTGATTGACGTGCTGGTGCTTTCATTTCATATTTAGAATATGTGTGCATGTGTATGTCTGTGTGGGTGTGCGCGTGTGTGTACGCGTGTGTGTGTGTGTGTGTGTGTGTGTGTGTGTGTGTGTCTTAACTTGGCAGATGTAAACTAGATGTGTGTGTACGTCCCTGTCCTCTCACAGCCCCATGGTGTGACGTGTCTCTCACCACTTACACACCTCTGTGTGTGTGTGTGTGTGTGTGTGTGTGTGTGTGTGTGTGTGTGTTGTTCTTGTCATCATGCTGTGAGGCATGGAGTCCATCAACTCCTCCTTATCTCTTGTCTGGAGCAGAAATCGCACAATATAAGACGCAGACGCACAACCGCACAATGACACACGATCAATGGCATCGATCAACTGCAACAAGCTTTTATTTACAGACTCACACACACACACACACACACACACACACACACACACCTTGTGTGTGTTGTGTGTTCTAATGTTTGGTGTGTTTATTCTTTATTGCGTGTATGTGTGTATGTGTGTGTGTGTGTGTGTGTGTGTGATTGTGTTTGTGTTTGAATGTGTGTGTTTTATTGTGTGTATGTTGGTGTTTTAATGTGTTTTTGTTTGTTGCAGTTGTGTTTGTGTGTGTGTGTGTGTGTTTATGTTCAGATGTATAGATGTGTCTCATTGTGTTTAAGTGTGTGTGTGTGTGTGTGTGTGTGTGTGTGTGTGTGTGTGTGTGTGATTTATGACTTTGTGCCTTGGTTGCTTTTGTTTATTACTTTACACAAACATGAACATGCGTTGATGAGTCTACAAAACAGGTATTTTCTTCAAGTGACACACACACACACACACACACACACACACACACACCCACACACACACACACACACACACACACACACACACACACATGGAATTCTGAGGCTTTGCATCTTCTTAACTTCCTGTTGATGTTGTCCTGCAATCCTGCTCTATCTGACCTCGCTGACTCCATTCCCATGGCAACCAAATGCCAGACTTGTAACACCCACAATCCCTCTGGTGAGAAATCAATTTTGGAAGATCTCCTGACATAGAGCTCTACTGAACATGATGAATGTAAACACTGACTGCACCCCAGGCCTCCTCACCTCACCGACATCGGTGCCTGACTTTACTAACACCCTTGTGATTGGAAGAATCTCTACAAATCTCTACAAAATCTAGTGGAACAACATCTCAGAAGAGTTGAGGAGACAAAATTCGGAATAGAATAGGGTCAGGTGTCCACAACCTTTTGTTCATATAGTGTGTCTTTGCTGTGTGAACACATTGGCTTTAAACTAGTTTAGTAGGCACTACTAGTTATGTAAATAGGAATTATTGGAAGCTAGACATGTTGGATTGTCTTTTGTCCACCAGGTGTCCCCACTATTCCTTCATGTTGTTCTCCACTTTGATTATCCCCACCTGTGTCCTATTTCCCCATGTGTATATATGAGGTGGTATCAAAAAGTTTTAAGACTACTTCTGTTTACATGAGAGTACAATATTTACACACTATCGCCTTCAAAATAGTCCCGTAATAGTCTTCTGGGGTGTATCCTTGTTGTCTTCTTTTTAAAGCGTCTTTCGCAATTTGCTCTGGATCTTCGCAATGGTGTCAAAATGGTGACATCTGGTTCAAGTCTGGTTCCTCTCAAGGTTTCTTCCTTCATCACAGTTGCCACCGGTTCTCTCAGTAGAGACAAACTTACAATTAATAAACAATAAACGTATAGCCACTAATTTGATACGTTCTTGATAACAACCTTGTTATCTCTCTAAATCTGCTTTGAGACAATTGTCCATTGTTAAAAGTTTGACACAAACAAAAATAAATTGTATATTTTGAATCGAAGCAACACTCGGGCGCCCGGCTCCTTGACGCTCCTTGTCGTTAGCATAATGTAATTATGTTGATGGAAACTTCACACGCTTTCTTCCTGAAGAAGACGATATAGCCTGTAGCCGCACCTGGCCGCCCTTTCCAATCTGCGCTCGGTGTGCTTTATTTTCGGACCTTGCAGAGATCTTTGATCACAAATTCACGTTGTTTATTGTACGTCCTCTACGACTAGTTTTGGCGAAGTAACCTTTGATGGTTTTATCTGATTGCAGCCACTTCACATGCAGCCGCTTTGAGGAAGGCTCTTGTACCTTTCTGCGCTTTGATCAATATTCTTCACAAGTGGGAAGTCTCGCATGTGCATAATAGTGTCCTTTACACACACACACACACACACACACACACACACACACACACAAACACACACCCCAATATGCATGTCGCAAATAGCATTTACAAGAGGCTAGTCGTGACCGCTGAGACTTTAGTGTGTATTCACTGGTAACGCTCGTTCTTTTTGTGCTTTTTTCCTTTGAAGTTATGATTAAAAATATGTTTACACTTGCAATTACACTGAAGTACACTATATCTACAAAAGTTTGTGGACACCTAACTATGAGGTTGCTTTTTTTTTTTTTATTTCCCATTTCCACACCAAGTCCCTATATGCTTATTTAGCTACAAGGGTGTAGGGTCCTGTACTGATGTAGGTGATGTGAAGAAGGCTAGGGTGCAGTCATTCATCATATTTAATAGGGTTGAAACTCTATAGCCGGAGATCTTCCACTCCAACCCATGAAAATCAGATCTTCATGGAGCTGGCCTCGTGCACTTTGTGTGATGCTGGAACAATTTAGGTCTCCTAAATCAACTAAAGAAAAAATGTCATGCTTCTGCTTCCATAGACATACTATACAAAGGTGTGCCTCCAATTTGGAGAAGAAGAACGTATGGCTAGAAAAGTCAGATATCCCAGTACTTCTAGCCATATTGTGTACTTGCACTTTTTGAGTTCACTATTGGAATAAAAATTCTTGTCAAATTGACTAAATGTAACCTGCTCAAGGTTTCCTTTATGCTCTCCAAAATTGAGTTCTCTGTCCGGTCATAAAATGTTTCATTATGGATGGGGTTTGGCAGCTTTACTCTTATTAATTGGAGAAATTTGGATGGACAGCTCCTTGACCTGGAAATATAGCTTTCAGGCAAAATTTGGAGAATGTTCTATATACAGATATAATTATTACTGGAAAGTACTCACCTTCCCACTTAGTATATACATTTGTGACAAATTGGAGCTGTTGGTTACGTCTGATCCAAAATCCAACAATTTAACTTGTAAGCTATCACATCGCAAATACATCTTTGTGGTTCTTGAGTTTCACCATCCACAGAAACTTCATCGATCTTTATACTGTCCATGTGGGGAAACATCCTCAGCAGCAGTGAGTGGTTTCCATTTAAAGCAAACTCCGTTCAGAAGTAGGGCGGACAATATATCGTGAATATCTGATATATATTAAAGGATGTGGTGGCTGAATGTTTAAGATGAATGAGTTCAAATCCCAGCACCACCAAACTGCAATTGCTGGGCACCTGAACAACTGCACAAATGAACATGCTAAAGAGACCAGCAGTGCCATTTGGTGGCAGTGGAATCTGAACTTCCCAAGCAAGGCTCTTAACCTTCAATTGTTCAAACCTATGCACATTGGTATCAAAGAGTTTTAAGATTAATGGTGTAACTGGTGTTATTCTAATTACGTGCATTACCACGTCCACGATTTCATCATGACAGCAAGATGGAAACAATGGGCAAACATTAAATTCTGCATAAAACTGTGCAAATCTGCCACAGAGTCATTTCACATGAGGTACGTTTGACCTACGGTGATGCTGCAACTAGTCTTGCGAGGTGTTTTGAGCGGCACGTGCGCTTCAAGAGCGGAAGAATATCAATGGAAGACAAAAACATATCAGGAACAAGCTCATGCCCTAAATGTCAAAACAATTAGGCAACTTGTGCATGATGATTGTCGGAGAACAATCCACATGATCTCACTTCCGCACCCTACTTGCCAGATTTGGCTCCTGCGGACTTCGCATTCTTCCTAACGATGAAGATCCAGTTTAAAGGTTGCCGTTTTGACTCCATTGCGGAGATCTAGCACGAAACACAGAAGGTGCTTGACACACTTCAAAAAGAAGACTTACAGGACATGTTCCAGAAGTGGCAGGAATGCTGGGAGTGCTGAATTACTGGGCAAGGGGACTATTTTGAAGGTGATAGTGTGGAAATGTAGATAAATTAAGTGCTTTCTTGTAAACAGAGTTTTAATTTTTTGTTCCCACCTTGTACATGAGATCCCACCAATGAAATTTCTCCTTCCATCTACTTTTTTGACTGTTCCATTCATTTGGCAGAAATACTTTTATTCCATGTAGAGCTAGCAAAGTACATTTCTTAATGTGTGTCATCTCATTTACATTTGAAACTAAGCACGGGCAACACAGATGGTGGTTAATGGAGCTGTGGACGATTAAGAGGTCGAGACAATTTCAGATTCCAAAAAGCATTGAAAGCAATCAGAGAGCAATCTGCTCCTGTCCATACTGACTAACTGAGGACTGTTAAGGGCAATATTACACAATCAGCAGTATCAGCACCACATTGGTACATCAACACAAGCCTGAAGGTGCTTATTACATGTACTGTATATTAAGAAACATGGGGTAAATCCTCCACATGATGGCCGGCTCTGATGGTGTTTCTGTTAGTATTAACCAACAGGACTGGAAAGCTACTACTTGTTACTGGGGTCATGGAGGGTGCATTAGAGTATTCGAGTGTGTATAATATCTGGGTTAGTGTTAAATGTTTGTTGCCATGGTAGTTTGTTAGTCGGGGTCACTGATTATAGTTCTGCATAAGTGTTTTCGAAATGTTTTGATGCAATTTTCTTTCATAAAAATCGTCTACGCTGATATTGAATGAACGTCCACCTTTAACATCCACTTCTTCCTGCTTTTTTCTTGTACTCACTTTTCTACTACATGTTTGCATTGCTGTTTTGCCCTCTCAGGCTGGATCTTTTTAGACACAACAATTTGCTTGGATATCTGTAATCTTTCAATCCCTGATTTTGGATTGAGACTTTAAAACTGACAAAGTGCTATTTATCTGGCAAACGCATTTGCCCCAAACTTAACTACATCACTATGATTTCATGCACAACCCAACAACTTCGGGTAATACAAGTGTAAAGAATTGTTTCGTTTTAGGAAGGAACTAGAAATTTTGACAGAGGATCAGGGTGAATAAAACAAACAAGTCATTCTTGTAAACACTGCAAGACTTAATGGAAAGAACAGTAATAGAAAAAAAATGGGTCTCTATAAGTTCACATTTTCAGCATTTCCAGAGCGACTTATGTCACAGTTAAGGGGTAAGGGGCCTTGAAAAGGCCCCAGCAGTGGCAACATTGGGATATGATCGTAATTTAACCATCTTGACCACTAAGCTACCACTTCCCAATATTAATTATGGAAGGGAACGACACACAATCACTTATTGACATCAATATACATGACTCAATAAAACAAATGACTGTGTCTAACTGTAACTTGTCATTAGCAAAGAATTTTACTTTGAAAATTGCAAATGACCTGTGTAAATTAAGAATACTCATAGCCCTGGACATGGTAGTGGTCCATCTATCATGCACACAGGTGGATTGGTCTCCACAGGTATGGGTCAGACTTCACAGGGCCAGGCTAGACTTCAGAGGGCCAGGTTAGACTCCACTGGCTTGAATTGTCCTCCTTTGAAAATCTTACAATTCAAAGTGAAATTCTCTCTAATTTCAACACTTCCAATTATTCGGTGTCCACCAACAGCAAACTCAAGGTTCCTTAAAGATATACACAAACCTCTCACTAGACTCTCATTGTCTCCAGTCAAAATTCCACACAAATGCATGACTCTACATTTTTCTGATGGGGCTGCACTGGGTGAGATTTTACACATCATTGCAAGCATTGTGAGATTTTACGCATCGTCCACACCCAGCCTAGATCCCTTTCCTAGATTGAAATTGTTTCTCCCAATTCTCATAAAAAATTCTGAACAACTCTTTACAATCTGGCTTGGTTCTACTCCTGCATCAAAATGCCATAATCAGGACTCCTCTCAAGTGGGGAATATTACTGTAGGTCTGTAGGCCACCAAGCATCAGAATCATCTAAAATCAGACAAACTCAAGTAGAACTGACCTGCTTATGCTGATGGTTTAATTCATTTTTGACCTTTTGACAGTCCTTAAAACTGTGCTCTGTCTTTCCCAATTGGTCCTGGTCTGGTTCCGGTTCTCTTTAGAAAGAAATGTCTTTGATTGTTGCCTTGTCCCCAACCAATAAATTGCTAACCTACTACCCTGAAAACATAAAGGACTGCTTTAAAAAACAACTGTTTCTCCATACATTGCTCATGAGTCTATTTTAGTTAAGAACCCTCAGCAGGCCCATCAAAATTCAATTACACAATCTTCTCTGGGCAAAATATTCCTTTCTCTGCATTTTGGAGTCTTGGTATGATGGTCTGCAGTGTTGGCATGATGTTTGGCTTAATTTAACCTTTATATATCTACTTGAAAACTCCTTACATCTACCTCACTATTGATGTAGGTGAGGAGGCCTGGGGTCCGTTCCAATTTGTCCCAAAGGTGTTCAATAGGGTGGAGATTAGAGTTCAGTAGATCTTCCATTCCAATCCATGAAAAGCATATCTTGGTGGAGATGGCTTTGTGCAAATGGGCATTGTCCTGCTGGAACAGGTTTGGGTCTCCTACTTAAAAAAAAAAGGGAAAAGTTTATGCTAGCAAATCCAAAGACGTCCCTTACAATTGTGTGCCTCCAACATTATGTTAAGGCATATGGCTATTCTTTGTTTTTATATTCCATCTATATGCGTTGCACTCAAACGTTCTTGCTATCACGAATTGAAGCCTTAAAATGCCTAAGCCCTTCATCACGTTTCCATGTAAACACATCATCACGGCTGGGTCTTTTGCTAATCGAGAGCTAATGAAGTCTCGACATGCTTCAGGAGACGATCTTGACATGTGGCGTTGCTATGCATTCATTCCTCCTTTAATGCTGCTCTCAGTCAGTGACCCCTCGCTCCAGTGCATGCCCAGGAGCATCTCAAGCACGTCTAAGCGGACGTTATGGCATGTGTAGTGGGCGGAAAAAAAAAACTCTCAAAAATGTCTACTGGCGATCTCAATGCAAAAAAAAAAAAAGGCGTTGTGGGGGGCGGGTCTTGGCTTTGACATGTTTTGGGTTTATCTTGCTGTCTTTCCATCCTGTTTTTTTTTTTTCGCATGTTGTGGAATTTTTGTTGTAGCCAGAGGCTCATCAGGCCTAGGGGGGGGAGGGAAAGATGGAGAACAGGCTTCCTGCCTGGATACAAAATTGTTTTGGCGAGCCTCGGCAGACTCGCGGCTCTGTAATCGTTCCAACTGACTCACTGGGTCAATACATGAGAAGATGATTCTGCCAAGAGGCAGCTTTGGCTTTGAGCATGATGGTGTGGATGAATCCTGCCCTATAGGCACTGCTGAAGAGGGAAAAAAACATATTAACATCACCAGGTCTGAAGAAAATATGTTAATACTAGAATAAAATACAAAAAATACACATTTGCATATTTAAATAAAGAATAACACCAATATATTGTGCCATTATAGAAAAATAATCAAAAGCAATATTTATTCTTTTATAGCTACATTTAATTCAGTGAAGTGTCATTTGAACAAAGACGTTCCTGTTCTGACTTATGCTATAGCAGCAAGTCAATAGGTGAAAAAATCAAAGAATTGCAGCTTATTCAGTTCAATAATTTTTGTGAACAAGACCAAGTGCATTAATATAAACCTGTGCTACCATCAAAGCTGCTGTTCTAATAAAATAATAAATAAACACCTTCTGACCAATCAGAGCCCAGAACACACCACTGCTACGGTGTAATAAAAACAAAAATGGCTAACAGTCTTGCTAAAACTAATACACAGTGTATTTTTATGTTTGTTCTGCCAACATGGAATTCCAGTCATGCGACTGAACCAGGTGGAATCGCTGGTGTTTGTGTTGTTTGCAAAACATGAAACGAATAAACAATATTTTATTGCCAGTCCTGTTTTTTTCTTCATGTCTTATTTACACTTCTCCCTGCCAACACGAGTGCCCTTGAACATGGTGCTGATTTTAAATGATTTTCCTAAAAAGAAGGAGATAAGAAGCAGCTGGAGATTTGGGATATTCTATATATAATGGACACCTGACTACAAGATTAGTATGTGCTTCTTTTTTAACATCATCTTCCACTTCAAGTCCCCATTTATTGTTGGAACTGTTGGAACTTCCATTCTTCTGGGAACATGTTCCATTAGATGTTATGGAGGTTTGTGCACATTTAGCTACAAGGGCTTTAGTAAAATCAGATGCTGGTGTAGGTGTAGGCCTGGGGTGTGGTCACAGTTCCAGTTCAGCATGTTTAACAGGGTTGAGGAAGACAAAGCTCCATAACCGGAGGTCTTCCACTCCAACCCATTGAAACATATCTTCATGAGCAATCACAAGGCAATTACAAGAACGAGGCTTAAACCTAAGAAATAAAAAATAAAAAAAACAGGGAGAGAATATAGGAGGTTCATTAATTAATAATTAACACAAAACAGGTGAACACACTCAGGTAGCAAGGTGAAGACATAATAGAGCGCATGGGATGGCATTTATTGCCATTTTTTAGATATTCATAAAATCACAGAAACTAAAGTTATTAAATTCAAGTAATTCATTAGTTTTATTAAACTGTTTGTTTAAGGACACTCAAGGTCACTTGTCACAAGCGGTGTACAAAATGTAAAAAGATTTTGGTTTTTGTATAAAATATGTTGTTTTGTCAGATGTGTGTGTGTGCGTCGCTGCTAATTAATCAAAAATGTCAGAAATGAGGAGTTAGCATTACAGCTCAAGATTCTTATGTTAATCTATCTATGTATAAGAATCCAAAATATGGGCATCAAATTGTTTATCTGTATTTTTTGTTAGTTCCTCCTAATGAAGTCTAGTGTCTATGACTTTTTATCATTATTTTTTTTTTTTCGGTAGGTTATACATGGCAGGATGAGGCAATGCAGCAGGTAGTTTCCAGGGAACTGCAGGCATTGCCTAAGACCCCCGTACGCCGCCTCAGGAAAAACATTCCACCCTTTAAGTTGCGGTGAGTTTGTGTTTCAAGGCAAACTATATATTTTTTATTTAAATATATCAAAAACCATGAAATATATAGTGTTATGTTAGAATTTGGTGCTGGTAGTTGTGTGGTAGCTACAAATAGGAATAAAGATTGCTCAGCTTATTGCTAGCTAAACTTACTACAGGAGAATACAGCTGGATACATTAAGCACAAGAAGTGATTTTTACATAAAGTCACCACAGCACTAATGTGGTGAGACCTGAGATGTTGTATGGTTTAGAGACGGTAGCATTGAATAAAAGACAGGAGGTGGAGCTGGAGGTAGCAGAGCTGAAGATGTTGAGGTTTTCGTTGGGAGTGACGACGATGGACAGGATTAGAAATAAGTTTATTAGAGGGACAGTGCAGGTAGGACGTTTTGGAGACAAGGTGAGGGAGGTGTGATTGAGATGGTTTCGACATGTGGGACATGGGGTATATCGGTAGGAGAATGCTGAGGATGGAGACACCAGGAAGGTGGAAAAGAAGAGGACCAGGGAGGAGGTTCATGGATGTGGTGAGGGAAGGGAGGACATGCAGGTGGTTGGGTTGAAAGAGGCAGATGTAGAGGACAGAGGGATACGGAGACGGATGATCAACTGTGGCGACCCCTAATGAGAGAAGCCAAAAAAAGAAGTAGCAAAGTACTATCTAACAGAAGTACTGCTAGATAAAAGTTACAATAGGAAGTAACTGATCAATAAAGTTACAGTAGGACGTAACTGATAAATACAGTTACCACAGAGAGTTACTGCTAGGAAACATTACCACAGGAAGTTATTCCTATATAAGTTACCACAGGAAGTTTCTGCTAGATAAAGTTACCACAGGAAGTTACTGCTAGATAAAGTTACCACAGTAAGTTTCTGCTAGATAAAGTTTTCACAGGAAGTTACTGCTAGATAAAGTTACCACAGGAAGTTTCTGCTAGATAAAGTTTCCACAGGAAGTTACTGCTAGATAACGTTACCACAGGAAGTTACTGCTAGATAAAGTTACCACAGGAAGTTTCTGCTAGATAAAGTTTCCACAGGAAGTTTCTGCTAAATAAAGTTACCACAGGAAGTTTCTGCTAGATAAAGTTACCACAGGAAGTTACTGCTAGATAAAGTTACCACAGGAAGTTTCTGCTAGATAAAGTTTTCACAGGAAGTTACTGCTAGATAAAGTTACCACAGGAAGTTTCTGCTAGATAAAGTTTCCACAGGAAGTTTCTGCTAGATAAAGTTTCCACAGGAAGTTACTGCTAGATAACATTACCACAGGAAGTTACTGCTAGATAACGTTACCACAGGAAGTTACTGCTAGATAAAGTTACCACAGGAAGTTACTGCTAGATAAAGTTACCACAGGAAGTTACTGCTAGATAAAGTTTCCACAGGAAGTTTCTGCTAGATAAAGTTTCCACAGGAAGTTACTGCTAGATAACATTACCACAGGAAGTTACTGCTAGATAACGTTACCACAGGAAGTTACTGCTAGATAAAGTTACCACAGGAAGTTACTGCTAGATAAAGTTACCACAGGAAGTTACTGCTAGATAACGTTACCACAGGAAGTTACATCTAAATTTCCATGTAGCAACATTAGATAGATAGATAGATAGATAGATAGATAGATAGATAGATAGATAGATAGATAGATAGATAGATGTAAAAAAAATTGAAGACACTGTTGAAAAAGTAAATTGTTATAAGGCATTGGCACTGAAATTATATCTTGATTCCTTTTTTGGAAAAATAAATTTTTCCTCTCACAGGGCCCAGAATAGCGATGGCCACAACAGGAAGGACCTACATGACCTTGGCTTCTTATCTGCAGATACAACTTCCTTTAAACTTGACCTTCAAGGGAAGGTGAGCTATCTAACTTTGTGTTTTTCAGAACGTGTGATTAATAAGGGAACTGACCCTGTTTGGTGGCTAAAGTTAAACAATGCTTAACACTTCATGCAGTAATATTTTGTTAGCATTATTTATATGATTGATATAATTCTACACTGCCCACCTGCTAATTTAATTTACTATTAGAAACGCTAGCATATGTAGTGTATACTGTAAATGCACTTATAAAGATCTCAAGCATCCATGTTAGCATTGCAATCAACATCTTTATGGAAAACCTTTGGGAACACATACCATACAAGTTTGGTACAAGTTTGGTACCATACAAGTTTGGTATGTGCTTCTTTCAAAATCCCATTCCACCTTGACTCCCCATTTGCTGTTATAATAAGCTCCACTCTTGTAAGAAGATGTTCCACTAGATTTTGTGGAGATTTGTGCTCATTCAGCGACAGGGGTGTATTAAGTCAGATACTGATTTAGGTGAGGTAAGGGGGAACAGAGTGAAGTTTCCATTTATCCCAAAGGGTTTGGCGCTCTCTAGCAGGAGATCTTCAACTTCAACCCATGGAAAGGATATCTTGATGGAGCTGGCTTGTTGCAAAGGGGCATTGTCATGCTGAAACAGGTTTAGTTCAAGTAAAAGATAAATTTTCTCTAAAGGCATGCTGTACAATTCTGTGCCTGGGACTTTGTGGTAACAGTTTGGGGAAGAAGAACATCTGGCTGGAAAAGTCAGGTGTCCCTATTGGTTTGGCCATGTAGTGTATGTTTATATCATCTGTCCAATTAATGGCTATACAATACAATCGCCAATACCCCATATATCAAGTCATGTCTTTTTTATTCTCTTTTCAGTACACATTTAAAGGAATATCTGATCTCATGGATCTGATCTCAGAGCCAAAAGAAAGGCCACGGCCACCACCTTTTGCCTCCTTACTCCATCCTGATCGAGGACCTAAAAACTCCTTCTGGACTCGAGTGAAACCTGTGACCCAGACCAAAATCCAGGACCAAAATGGTCTTCTATTTGAGCTCCAGGAGTACCTGTCTATCCCAAAAGAAAAAGGTCCTCCTCAAGAACACATCCAGTACCTTGGTCTTCAGAACAGCTTTCCTGTCAAAGCAGGGACAGGTGCAGGTGCTTCAAGGCAACCTCCTCAACCCAGTATCAACAAACTGCTCTTTCGGTCTGGTGGAAGCCGACCAAAATCTCAAGACTCACTGAGCTCAGTGGATGGTGAGAATTATTCTTCAGTCTCTATGGTGTCACTGATTAGGTTATCGGCAAGAGCAAACTAGAATGATCCAGAATGATATCCATCAGGAGAAAAGTTTGTGAGGTCTTTTATGTAATTTAGTATTTATTTCCGATCCTTCTATTTGAAGAGAAGTTCATCCAAGGCATTGTTAAGCAGCTAAGACACTATAGGAAGTTACTTCTAGATAAAGTTACTCCTAGGAAGTTAATGCTAGATAAAGTTTCCACAGGAAGTTACAGCTAGGTAAAGTTATCACAGGAATATTACTGTTAAATAAAAATATGACAGGAAGTTACAGATCAACAATGTTACCACAGGGCATTATAGCTAGAAAAAGGTTACAAGAGGAAGTTACTGGTTAGATAAAGTTACGAGGGGACATTATTAATAGATAACGTTACCACAGGAAGTTACTGATAAATACAGTTACCACAGGAAGTTATTTATAGATAAAATTACCACAGGAAGTTACTGATAGATAAAGTTACCAGGTGAAGTTATTAATAGATGAAGTTACCACAGGAGGTTTTTAATAGATACAGTTACCACAGGAGGTTACAGATAAATAAAGTTTCCACAGGAAGTAATTAATAAATAAAGTTACCTGAGCTATTTATAGATAAAGTTACCACAGGAAGTTACCACAGGAAGTTACCACAGGAAGTTACTGATAGATAAAGTTACCACAGGAAGTTACCACAGGAAGTTACCAGAGGAAGTTACCAGAGGAAGTTACTGATAGATAAAGTTACCACAGGAAGTTACCAGAGGATGTTACTGATAAATAAATTTACCACAGCAAGTTATTCCTCTATATAGTTACCACAGGAAGTTACTGATAGATAAAGTTACCACAGGAAGTTACCAGAGGATGTTACTGATAAATAAATTTACTACAGCAAGTTATTCCTCTATATAGTTACCACAGGAAGTTATTAATAGATAAAGTTACAACAGGAAGTTATTCCCCTATAAAGTTACCACAGGAAGTTACTGATAAATAAAGTTACCACAGGAAGTTATTCCCCTATAAAGTTACCACAGGAAGTTACTGATAGATAAAGTTACCACAGGAAGTTACCAGAGGATGTTACTGATAAATAAATTTACTACAGCAAGTTATTCCTCTATATAGTTACCACAGGAAGTTATTAATAGATAAAGTTACAACAGGAAGTTATTCCCCTATAAAGTTACCACAGGAAGTTACTGATAAATAAAGTTACCACAGGAAGTTATTCCTCTATAAAGTTACCACAGGAAGTTACTGATAAATAAAGTTACCACAGGAAGTTATTTCTCTATAAAGTTACCACAGGAAGTTACTGATAAATAAAGTTACTACAGGAAGTTATTCCTCTATAAAGTTACCACAGGAAGTTACTGATAAATAAAGTTACCACAGGAAGTTATTCCTCTGTAAAGTTACCACAGGAAGTTACTGATAAATAAAGTTACCACAGGAAGTTATTCCTCTATAAAGTTACCACAGGAAGTTACTGATAAAAAAGTTACTCAGATAAAATCACTTTCATCGTCCTCCTTTTGCAGAGAAGTTCATCCAAGGTGTCGTGAAGCAGCTCGGACAGCAAAGCGTAAACACCATGACCCCGAGCGACTTCAACCAGCTCTCGAAGGTAATCACTCAGGCCCTGCAGGTGGTGGATGATGCAGAAGGGGTTAAAAGTCACGAGGCCACGGTTGTTGATGATGCTGAGGTGAAGAGGGAACCAGGGACATGGGGACGGCTTGGAAAAAAGTCTGGAGAGAAGTTCATGCCTGAAGGTACAAACATCTTACAATGCTGTGTTTCTAGCAACAGTAAGAGACATAGATAAAATGGGCGAAAATTTCGGGACACCTGACTCGTTTAGATACATGTGGTTCTTCTGCGAATTTGAAGGCATGTAATGGACATCTTTGGGTGTTCCAATGAACTGGAAGGAGATCTTCTAGTCCAAACCTTTTCCAGCATGTCAATGCAACTGTGCTTGCGCCAGCTTCATGAAGATCTGCTTTACATGGTTTAGGGAGGTGTGAAAGATCTTCTGCTATAGAGCTTCAGCCCTTTTGAACGCCTTTGAGATGAATTGTAAAGTTGCCCATCCCTTTACTCAAAATTTCTATCTCTATATTTACTCCTTCCACTTTCTTTTTCCATCTGTCACTTCTCCCTCTCCATCAACTCATTTTATTCCTTCATTCCTTATCATTTTCCTCCATTGCCCCTCTCTCTTTCACACATCTATCTATCCCTTTATTTTATATCTGCATCATCAAATTCTCTCTATCTCTTCATTTTATCCCCATTTCTCCATTCATTCTCTTGTTCTCTCACTTCACTCCTTCTATCCCTTTACTCTGTATCCCTATTTCTTTACATTTGTTTTTACTACCTCTACTTCTCCATTCTCTTCACTCTATCCTTCTTCTCTCTCTCTCTCTCTCTCTCTCTCTCTCTCTCTCTCTCTCTCTCTCTCTCTCTCTCTCTCTCTATATATATATATATATATATATATATATATATATATATATATATATATATATATATATATATATATATAGAATCTATCTATCTATCTATCTATCTATCTATCTATCTATCTATCTATCTATCTATCTATCTATCTATCTATCTATCTATCTATATATATATATATATATATATATATATATATATTTCTTTTCTTTTTCCCAGCATCTCTCGATCCCTTCATTCTATCTCTGCATCCTTCCATTCTTTCCCTCTATCCCTTCACTCTATATTTCAATCTCCCTTTCTGCTCTCTCCAGCCACTTTCTATTTCCATCTGTCAATCCTCTCTGTCCATCCCTTCATTCATCTATTCCTTTACCCCCCTCCTACTTCTCATCTGCTTTCACTTTCCCACATCTCTTCACTTTATCCCTTCATCCTTTCATTCTCTCCCTCTTTCCCGTTATCTCTCCATTTTTTCTCTTTATCCTTCCACTGTATACCCTATCTCTCTATCCTCTCCTTCCTTCTCTCAATTCACTTCTTCTATCTTTACCTCTCTCTCTCTCTCTCTCTCTCTCTCTCTCTCTCTCTCTCTCTCTCTCTCTCTCTTTCTTTCTCTCTCCATCCACTTCCTCTATCTTTATCTATTCCTACACTTCATTGCTCCATTTCTGAATCATTTCACCACTCTATCTCTCCATCCATCTATTTTCTTGCTTTATCCCTTCATTTATAGACCCTCTCTCTTAATCCCTAAACTCTATTCTTCTATCTTTTAACCTCATTCTACATCTTCTATCCCTCCATCCCTACAATCTGTCCCTCTGTCTCTGCCTCCTCTCCCTCCATGTCTCACTTCTCTCCATTTATCCATATATCTCTCAGTTTACTAATTCTTTTATTTTACTCTACCCATCTATTCCTTTACCTTCTCTCTCTCTCTAACTTTCTCTATCCATCTCATTTTCTCCAACTATTTATCCACTCTATCCCAAAACATCTCTTTTCATTACTTCACTCTCTCATCACTCCATCACTCTATCCTCTCCCTCTATCCCCCCACTCTGTCTCTATATCTCTTCCTTCATATGTCTATTCTATTCATTTATCTGTCTATCCTCTCTTTTTATCCTTTTCCCCTAAACCTTCATCTGTCTGTCGTCTCTCTAAATTTCTCCAATCTATTCCTACATCTCACAACCTTTCACTCTCTCCCTCTTTCCCTCAATCCCTCTATTCTCTCCTCCCAGAACTCCTTTCGTCATAAGGTTCAAATACATCACCTTCATCAGAAACTGACTTTGTGACTGAATAAGTGCGAAACTCCACAAAATCTAGTGGAACATCTTCCCGGAAGAGTGGAAGTTTCCAGGACGTGGTCAGGTGTCCATAAACTGGTGTTCATATTGTGTATTTTAATAAATGTTTTTGCGTAAATATAATATATTTTCCGCTTCTGGCTTGCAGACGTACACCAGGACCGACGAGGGACCGCGCTGGATGGAGAGGTAAATGACTGCAGCGTTTCTCAACATATCAGAACCTCAAAGTCCACAAGAGAATGATGGATCCACACTTTCACTTTCTGTTCAGACTTTATTAACCGTGATGATTACCATCATACAGAACGTTACTTTGTCCTGGGACTGGATCAGAAAGTGTTCCCTGGAGTTCACACGTCTGTAGTACAGATTCAAATTATTCTTCCTTTATTTCATTCCTCCTTCCCAATCATCTCCCTCTATCGTCTCTCTCTTTCAAACACTCCCTTCCTCCCTTTATTCCATCCCTCCTTCCCAATCATCTCCCTCCATCCTCTCTCTCTTTTAAACTGTCTCTCCATCCCTTCATTCCATCCCTCATTCCCAACCATCTCCCCTCACCCTCTCTCGTTCAAACTGTCTCTTCCTCCCCTTATTCCATCCCTCCTTCCCAATCATCTCCCTCCATCCTCTCTCTCTTTCAAACACTCTCTCCATCCCTTCATTCCATCCCTCATTTCCAACCTTCTCCCCCCCATCCTCTCTCTCTTTCAAACTGTCTCTTCCTCCCTTTATTCCATCCCTCCTTCCCAATCATCTCCCACCATCCTCTCTCTCTTTCAAACGGTCTCTTCCTCCCTTCATTCCATCCCTCCTTCACAATCATCTCCCTCCATCCTCTCTCTCTTTTAAACTGTCTCTCCATCCCTTCATTCTATCCCTCCTTCCCAATCATCTTCCCCTATCCTATTTTTCAAACCATCTCTTCATCTCTTCATTTCATCCCTCCATCCCCAATTATCTTCCTCCATCCTCTCTCTCTTTCAAACTGTCTCCCTATCCCTTCATTCCACCCCTCCATCCTCAATCATCTTCCTCCATCCCCTCTTTCTTTTAAACCATCTCTCCATCCTTCATTCCATACCTCTATCTCACTCATCTTTCCCTATCCCCTCTTTCTTCCAAACTATACCTTCATACCTTCATTCTATCGCTCCATCCCAAACATCCTTATCCATCCCCTCTTTCTTTCAAGCTATCTCTCCATCCTTCATTTCATCCCTCCATCCCAATCATCTACCTCTAGCCTCTCTATCTTCCAAACCATCTCCCTATCCCTTCATTTCATCCCTCCATCCCCAATCTCCTTCCCCATCCTCTCTCTCTTTCGAAGGATGGACTTTTCTCTGTCCATCCTTTCATTCTATCCCTCTGTCCCTTTATATCTTCATCTTCTACGTCTATGTCTCATTATCTTTATTTATCTGTTCATCCTCTCCTTCCAATTCTCCAAACGATTCTTACATCTCTCAATCCTCTTCATTCTCTACTTGCAGCTTTCACACAATCTCTCTATCATTTCCTTCTCTTCTCTCCATTCCTTCACTCTTTCCCCCAATTTTTCCACCCTTAACCTCTATTCTCTCCATCCAGACCTCCTCTCATGATGAGGTTTTAATAGTTGCTTCCTGTGTCCTTTTTAGCTGGAGTATTAATATGA
>JBCEWE010000622.1:67500-70000 GCA_039877035.1 Silurus lanzhouensis | reverse complement strand
GGTAGCTCAGTGGTTAAGGCATTGGACTTTGGATCTGAAGGTCACAAGTTCAAATCACACCACCACCAAGCTGCCACTGCTGGGCCCTTGAGCATGTTGCAATAAGCCTTCTGATGTGCAGTTTCTTCGAGGCACTTTGGTGCATCTACCATTCATGTAAAGGCTCAGGTACGGAGCAAAGACTGCACAGCAACTGTCTACCAACTATGTTTCGCGTTTGGCAATTTCCCTCTATCAAGTCAGTCTTGCTCATACTTCTTTTCTAGTTTTGCCTTGGCTAACTAAAGAGACTTTACTCTGTTTGGTCTGAAGGTACCCACTAACAGGTAGTGAGCCTCCTGATTTAAGATGGCGCAGAGGGTGGTAGCTTGTGGTTAAGGCATTGGTCTTTGGCTCCGAGCGTTGTGATTTTAAATCACAGCCACACCAAGCTGTCACTTCTGGTCCCCTGATCAGTTAGCAAATGTCATAAATATAGGACAAAAACTGCCTCACACAGTTTCTTAAATCGTTTTGATACACCTACCGTTCACATAAAAGGTACATCTGGATTTGATCCATCATCTTCACCTCACCTTTCTCCACTTTCAGTCCATCGATCTAACATAGAAAGGAGGTGGGAGCTCACTGTTAAACTTGAATTCAAATTCCAGCAATACAAAGCTGCCACTGGTGGGCTTTTGAGCAATGCTCTTACTCCCCAAATGCTCAGTTATAAGTCTACCATCTCTTACAAATAGAGACGAGTACAGATCTTTGTTCTGGAGGGTTTTAACCATAAAAATCTTGTGAAGAAATGATAAAGTGCCTGCATTCTGTACCATACCCCATGTGGCATAATGAAGAATATTTTGAAGCAATGAAAGAGAAAGTCCAGGCTTGATGTAGGGGGTTCATATATTGTCCAACCAGCTGGGGGAGTAATGTACCCACTTAAGCAAGCACACACACACACACACACACCACACACACACACACACACACACACACACACACACATATATATACATTCACACAGATGACTGTTTCAGCATCTCCCACACACTTTTTATACACACAGGAGCAAACACTTTCCTTCCACCGACATCCTCTCCCGCTCGGCAATATTGCCAAAGCAATTACAAGGTGCTAACACCTATAAGAGAAACGCTAATAATGCTGCTAATAATAACAAAGCATGTACGACAAGAACAATTGCTGCGACGCCCAACCCCCCCCTCAAAACCCAGACACACGGCTGTTTTGTTCTCGTTCAGCGTTATCGCGCCGTATGAAGCCAGGGATGTGACATTTCACAGGTTCATGAGGTTATCTCTGAGGATGAGCGGGAGAGTGCTGTATACGTGCGCTTCCCAGGCAAGCATTTCGTAATCCTGATGCATCGTTGTGAATAGCGAACAAGACTAGGCCATGCTAGCACAAGAAGAATGCTAGACTCAAAAAAAAAAAAAAAAAAGGGTTATGGTTGGTTTGAGCTAAAATAAGTTTGCAGTGGTCAGTGGATGCATTTGCTAAATCCAAAGAGATTCAAGCTTGCTAGGCTAAGGCATATCATCTTTAGGAATCCGAGCCTAACATTGGGGCACTGGATGTTTACTGGGCAGATCCAGCAGATTGGTGGAGTGATTTAAAGGCCAATGGATAGAATAGTAGTGTAAACAAGGCTATCCTAGCAAACTTTAAGCTCAGATACACAGCTAACAAAGACTATTAATTCTGGAGCCAATCAGAGAATATAATATATATAGCCATATAGAAGCAATCATGGATAGTGTTGGTCAGTATATTTGAAGGCCAGACCAACTTTACAGCATTTGGAAAAAGCCATTAGTAGAGGGGGGAGGGCCTTGCACAAGGGCTCTGCAGTGGCACCTTGGTGGTGAATTGACCTCATGATCTTTTGATTCAAAGTCCAACGTCTTAACCACTGAGCTACCAATTACTAAAAAAGCAGAGCCAAGAGCCAGGAGAAGCTAAGGCAACTCTGTTGGAGGATAAAAAGTAACCCCTATAGGTTCTAATGGTTTAAATGGTAATTGTATTGGTTTAAATGGAAAGTGTAATGGTCCACCAGTGTGGATCTGTCCCAGGAATTTGTTGTCTTCTACCTCTGCTTTCAATATTCTGGTTGATACCATTAAGCAACAATAGAACTAATTTGGCAACATGATGGTATCTCTACTATGATGGACACCATTAGAGATCATTTGGACACCGTTAGTTAACATTTTTGGCATTAAATTTTGGATCAAAAGGTCATGAGTTGAAATCCCAGCACCACCAAGCTACCACTTCTGGGTTCTCAAGCAAGGGTCTTAGCCCTGAACTGCTCAGTAGTAAGTTGTAAGCCAAATGCCATAACTGTAAATTTTATGCTAATGATTTAATAATCTTCACAATTTTTCCTTACATTACATTTTCATAATTGTGGTTAAGGCACTGGGTTACTGATCATAAAATTAGGGGGTTCTAGCACCAACAAGCTGTTACATTTGGGCCC
>JBCEWE010000622.1:5000-57500 GCA_039877035.1 Silurus lanzhouensis | reverse complement strand
TGCTAGTTGCTTTTCCTCACAAAACGTTTGTTTCAGTCATTTGACAAAATCTGTTTTTCTGTGGCATTTATCGGGAGATGCCTCTGAGGGAGCTTCTCAATCTGTCCTCCTTCTTCTCTTTCTGAATCCGAGGTCAGAACGTTCCTCCTGAGCCCCAGTTCACCCTCGGCTTCACCTTAGGTTCCTCCTCAAAGATCCTTCTCTCTGAACCAGGCTTCAGTAAAAGAGGGGAGAGAAGAAAGAGAAAAACATGATGAATGAACTGAGAGAGAAATAGAGAGATGAATTATGGATCAGTCCTGAGAGGAATATCTCTCCTCTGCTGCTCGTCTGGATCGGGCTTTCATTAATCGATACGGCTCCCTGTCACAGGTCACCTACCCAGCATGCACTGGGGCAGTGCCCCACTAGGTCTCCCTCCCTGTTCCTTTAGCTCTAATCCTTGAGAGAACTCAAGCTTCAGGATATCCATCCAAATCGAGAGTATAAACTCTGTAATGTTCAGCAGCTCACCACTACAGCTGTCAGTGTACCACTTTACTGGGTTTAACTGGGACATTAAAACTTCCAGCATGGCTCAGCCAATAAGATTCCAGCCCTGATATAAACAACTTCATAAACGTCTAGCGCAACATGTGTGCGACCTCAAGATTTCAACTTCCATAATAACACAATTACACTGACTATACACAACCTGTGTGTTTTAAAACCCAGCTGAGACTGACTAAATAACTAACTAACATAAACATTAAAAAAACAATAAATAAATAACAATGCTAATGATTAGATTAATTCATGTAAATGTAAAACTCAACAGTAGGGTGAAGAGCTGCCTAGTGACTAGACTAGTGACTAGTGACTAGACATGACTAACTTACTAATGCTAGCTGTCAGGTTAAAAATGAACTAACTAACTAACTTACTGAGTAACTTTTATTAATACTAAATTAACTAAACTAACAAACTAACTCACTTACATATATACTTACCTACTCACTCACTCACTCACTCACTCACTCACTCACTCACTCACTCACTCACTCACTCACTCACGCAGTAATTAACTGACTGACTGACTGACTGACTAACTTATATAAGTACCAACTAACTAACTAACTAACTAACTAACTAACTAACTAACTAACTAACTAACTAACTAACTAATGTTTGTATTTACTAACCAACTAACTACCTACCTAACTACCTAACTAACTAATGTTGGTATAGACTAACTAACTACCTACCCAACTAACTAATGTTGGTATTTACTAACTAACTAACTAACTAACTAACTAACTAACTATTGTTGGTATTTACTAACCAACTGACTACCTAACTAGCTAACTAACTAATGTTGGTATTTACTAACTAACTAACTAACTAACTAACTAACTAACTAACTTACTTATATAATTACTTGCCAATAAAACAACAAATGTACTTGCTTACATACTTTCCTACTTACTATCTAATCCAACTCACTAACTTAATTACGTATATACTAATGTCAGGGTTGTGACCGTGAATCGGAAGCGGGAGTAACTATCATATTTAAATATTACGAGAAACAATGCCAGAAACAATGCTAGGGAGAGTTAAGAACCGTGAAGCGGGGAAACCCGGAAGACAGGTAAGATCTGCACGGCGGGTATAATCCACGGGACGGAGATGATCCACGGGACAGAGACCAGCGGGGAATGCTGGCAGTCGGAAGCCCAGGAGATCACAAGCATGACATTCTAGAACCGATAGCCTGTGACTCTGGAACGGGCGTTTATAAAGGTGCATAGTTAACGAGTGACGGATGTCTGTAGTTGAAGCCGGGAGCGGCAGAGATAGCGGCAGCATGACAGCCGCCGATGGGGGCGTGGCAGGTAAATCCCTGATATTACCCCCCCTCCAGGGACGGCACCAGACGCCCCAAACCCACCTATGCCAGGTGGGCCAGAGCACTCTGATGAGGGTCTCGCCATCCGTCCAAGGTTGAAGAAGGCTGCCCGGAAAGCACCGCCAAGAAACTGGGGAAGGTCGGGAAGGACCCGAGGTGAAGCGACGTCCTTGGCGGAGTCCAGAGACTGAGAGACACCCATGGCAAAGTCCAGAGGCAGAGCGATGCCCACGGCGGAGTTCAGAGGCCGAGCGACGCCTTTGGCGGGGATCAGGGGCCAAACAACTCCCTCGACGCCCTCAATCTCCAGTTTTGTGGAATGTACTTTTAAATTTCAGGTCTTGGACAGACAGCTGTCAATGAAACATGCTTATTAGAATATGAGGCCACGCCCACCTGAAGCTCCTGTCTAGGGTGAGTTTGGTCATTATTTAGCTTTAGACTGCAGTGTGTTTGAAACATTTTGGATTATTTACACCCATGAGTGGAACATATGCACTCCCAAACACACACACACACACACACACACACACACACACACACACACACACACACACACACACACGGTGGAGTATCACAGATTGTGTTTATTTTTTCTCCAGGCGCCTTTTTGTGCGTCTCTCACCTCCAAATCAGAGCAGTTTAACAGTGTAATTAAAGTGTGTTAATAGCGAGAGGCAGAGAAAACACTTAACACATCATTAACCTGCGTGTGTGTGTGTGTGTGTGCTGAGGTGTGTGTGGGTGTGTCGGGGTGTCTTTGGGTGTGTGTGTGTGTGTGTGTGTGTATGCAGAGTCTGTGTATGCAGAGACAGTGTGTGTTTAAGTATGTGACAATACCAAAAACATGTACCTCTGCTGCTCTAATTACTTTCCTACACTGCCCCATGGCCTTCTGGGTTTTTTTTTCTACCCCAAACAATACCTATGTTTCAGTCACACACACCAGGGAGACATCTCTCTCTCTCTCTCTCTCTCTCTCTCTCTCTCTCTCTCTCTCTCTCTCTCTCTCTCTCTCTCTCTTTCTCTCTCTCTATCGCTCATCCCCCCCCCCTCTCTCTCTATTGCTCATCCCTCTCTCTCTCTCTCTCTCTCTCTCTCTCTCTCTCTCTCTCTCTCTCTCTCATGCTCTCTCTCTCTCCCTCTCTCTCTCGCTCTCCATCCCTCTACTTCAGCTGAAGAAGTGTCGCATTATCACCTGGAGGTGTAAACAGGCAACGAATTGCCTTTTCCTCACCATTTGTTCTTTCTTACACATACACACACACATACACACACACACACACACACACACACACACACACACACACACACACACACACACATATATATATATACTGTACACACACAGACACTGTGGTTGTCTTTGCAAGATGCGATCAATTTAGTTTTTTGTCATGCTTCTCTCTCTCTCTCTCTCTCTCTCTCTCTCTCTCTCTCTCTCTCTCCTCTGTCTGTGGGCAGTTCCTCAGACTCGTCCCCTGAACACTTTGTCCTTGTGTGTCTGATGTCCCTCACGTCTCCTCCACTCTTCACTCGTCTCTAATGAACCTGCAATTTCCCGTCTAGCTGCAGAAAAGTCTCTCGGAGGCAGAATTATTAGGACTCAGACACAGAGGCATCATGGGAAAGAAATATAATAATAAAATGCTACCAAAAACAGTTGGATTTCCTCCTGTCCTCTGGAACACATTTCATCTTTATAAGAATCTTATTTCCAGATTCTACAGTTCTGAAATAACCTACTTTTGGATAAACCTAGTGTAAGGCTGTGTATCTGAAGAAAGAAAAAGAAAGAAAGAAAAAAAAGCAAACAAATGAAGACTTTTGATCAAATCTTTACTGCTGGAAATTCAAGCCTTGAATCCCTGAGTCCACAAAGTGTGTAAAAAGTGGTGGAAATGAGAGGAAGTGTAAATTGAAGGATATGTAAATGTCTGCGTTAAACGTCTTCGATCTCGAACAAACTCCCTAAAGAATAACAGCGAGTGCGGAGTCGAGGACGACGTGGAGTAAAGGTGCTGAGACGAGTGGAGAAAAAACCCAAAACAAAACGTCTCTATTCAAATCAAATGAATAACAGAGCGTTGATGTGTGTGTGTGTGTGTGTGTGTGTGTGTGTGTGTGTGTGTGTGTGTGTGTATGTTAATGAGGGAAATGTGAATAAAAAAGCTTTTTGAAAAGCTTCGGGTTCGACGTGAGCTGCATTTTTTATAACTTCTGCTGCTGAAACTCGTCCTGTAACCGGAAACTCGTTTTTGATTTGGTGTCACACAGCGAGGGCACGAATATTCTATTCATAATCCTTTCATAATCCTTTCATAATATATTCATAATCCATTCATAATCTTTTCATATATTCATAAAATATTCACAATATATTCATAATTCTTTCATAATATAATAATAAAATATTCATAATTCATTCATAATCCATTTATAATCTATTAATAATTTATTCATGATATATTTTTTAATATATTCACAATTCATTCATAATCTATTCAGACTATATTCATAATCCATTCATAATCCTTTCATAATATATTCATAATCCATTCATAAAATATTGGTAATATATTCATAATCCATCCATAATTAATTCATAATCTATTCAGACTATATTCATAATCCATCCATAATTCATTCATAATCCTTTCATAATATATTCATAATCCATTCATAATCCATCCATAACCCACTCATAATCCATTCATAGTCATAATATATTCGTAATTTATTCATAATTCATTCAAAATCCATCAATTTTTCAATCTTAAAACTACAGTCACTGGTAGAATTGTTATATCAGGTTATAAATGGTTTAAAAAAAATTATTTCTTGCCAACAAAACTCTTTCTTTCTTTCTTTCTTTCTTTCTTTCTTTCTTTCTTTCTTTCTTTCTTTCTTTCTTTCTTTTCACACTTGTAACACAGAGCAGCTAAGTGATTTCTCGACTTTATCTGAATGCTATATTTCTGTCACACTCTGAGATGTGGAATGATCGCGGCTACATCGTGCTCTACACATCGCTGTAGCCTGTAATTACAGTTATTATCGGTTATTACGGGGGAATGAAGCCTGCGGCGACTCGACGGCTGGAAAAAGCTCAGCGGCGCTTGTGTAAGCAGTGTTCCAAACTGATTACGACCACTGAATCAGTCTTTTGTGTTCAACTAATATTCTTTTACACTGTCAGTTCCACAGATCAGAACATTTCACTGCAGATCAGAACGTTTCTCCGCAGATCAGAACGTTTCTCCGCAGATCAGAACGTTTCTCCGCAGGTCAGAACGTTTCTCTGAGATCAGAACGTTTCTACGCTGATCAGAAAGTTTCTCCGCAGATCAGAATGTTTCTCTGAGATCAGAACGTTTCTCCGCTGATCAGAACGTTTTTCTGAGATCAGAACGTTTCTCTGCAGATCAGAACGTTTCTCTGCAGATTAGAATGTTCCTCCACTGATCAGAACGTTTCTCGGCAGATCAGAACGTTTCTCTGAGATCAGAACGTTTCTCCGCAGATCAGAACGTCTCTCCGCAGTTCAGAACGTTTATCCGCTGATCAGAACGTTTATCCGCAGATCAGAACGTTTCTCCACAGATCAGAACGTTTCTCCGCAGATCAGAACGTTTATCCGCTGATCAGAACTTTTTTCTGCAGATCAGAAGGTTTCTCCGCAGATCATAACGTTTCTCCGCAGATCAGAACGTCTCTCCGCAGTTCAGAACGTTTATCCGCTGATCAGAACGTTTATCTGCAGATCAGAACTTTTCTCCACAGATCAGAACGTTTCTCCGCAGATCAGAACGTTTATCCGCTGATCAGAACGTTTATCCGCTGATCAGAACGTTTATCCGCTGATCAGAACTTTTTTCTGCAGATCAGAAGGTTTCTCTGCAGATCAGAACGTTTCTTTGCAGATCAGAACGTTTCTTTGCAGATCAGAACGTTTCTATGCAGATCAGAACGTTTCTCCGCAGATCAAAACGTTTCTCCGCAGATCATAACGTTTCTCCGCAGATCAGAACGTTTCTCCACAGATCAGAACGTTTCTCCGTGGATCAAAATGTTTCTCCACAGATCAGAACGTTTCTCCGCAGATCAGAACGTTTCTCCGCAGATCAGAACGTTTCTCTGCAGATCAGAACATTTCTCCACAGATCAGAATGTTTCTCTGACATCAGAAAGTTTCTCCGCAGATCAGAACGTTTCTCCGCAGATCAGAAAGTTTCTCTGAGATCAGAACGTTTCTCCGCAGATCAGAATGTTTCTCCACAGATCATAACGTTTCTCTGCAGATCAGAACGTTTTTCAGTAAATCTGAACGTTTCACTGGAGATCAGAACGTTTCCTTATAGACGGCTGCCGTTTCATAATCGATTGAAAAATGTTCTTATTGTTGAGGGAATGTTCTTATTATTGAGGGAAAATTTGTTTGTTTGTGTTGATTTGATGTTGTATGTGGAATGTTTATGCGAAGCCGGTAAAAAAAAACATACCTTCATCAGATGTCAACCAGAGAAATGAATCACATCTAAATAGTATATTATAATGTTTTTTTGTTGTTTCTACAACGTTGGATACACAATTATGTTGTTTTTTTTTGGATCTCCAGCATGTAATTTTTCCTTTGCTTGAACCTGTTCCAACATGACAATGTGAACAAATCCAGCTTCATGAAGATCAATAAGATGGAAGTGTATGGAAAATCTAGAGCTTGAACACTGTGGATATGCAAGCTCAATAGTATCAGGAACCTCCTCACTTCATCTTACCTCCATCAGTACCTGACTTTACTAACATTCATCCTTGTGGCTGAATGAATCTCCACAAAAACTAGAGGAACATCTTCCCAGAAGAGTGAAGCCCAGAATCTTATGTCCAGGTGTGAAAACGTTTTGCTTTTTCGTGTATCATCATGTTTTTTAGATTGTCTCTTACTTCTTATTGTTACATGAAAAAAACCAAAATATTTTTTTAGTCTGTAAGTTCTGAAGATCTCCTCCGATAGAGCTCCAAACGAAGACTTTTGGGATGAATCAGAACCTCACCCCAGGCCTCCTCACCTCATCGTACCTTCATCACAACCTGATGTTACTTAGTGGCACAAATCTCCAGAAAATCGAGTGGAACATGGAGATCGAATAGAAATGTTAAAAAAGAAGAAGCACATATCAATCTTATGGTCATATCAGCTGTCCACAAACTTTTGGCACTTGTGACGATGTGGTCATGTGACCAGAAATTGGATTATGAGCCCCCGAGTGTGTTGTGTGTAGTATTTCTGTGGAATGAGCTCCTGAGGGTCTTAATGTATCTAGACCATTTAGACCTCTTTATCTCTTTATTCCTCCGTTCCCGTGATCCTTCGTTTTCTCCACATGAGCATCAAATCGAGCAAATTCCCTGAAAGTGAAGTGTGTGTGTGTGTGTGTGTGTTCAGCAGGGCCTCCTTCATCAATCCACACAGTGGTTTTCATCCCACGAACGACGTTGTGCCTCGCAGCAGGATTTCTTTATCTCTTCTTCACGAAAAACAAACTGGAAAACCTCGCTGCAGGGCGGCCATTTTGAAACTCCGCCGCTAACGATTAGCCGTCCGGAGCGGGGAGCTTATCTCCTGGTCCCGCGCGATAACGTCTTATTAAAGATTCCTGTCCTCCTTATTGAAGAGCACGGAGTAGACGGGAGGTGTGAGGGAGGGATGAGAGAGGAACGAGAGAAGCAAGGGATGAGAGAGGAAAGAGAGAAGCGAGGGATGAGAGAGGAACGAGGGATAAAAGGAACAAGAGAAGCGAGGGATGAGAGGAACAAGAGAAGCGAGGGATGAGAGAGGAAAGAGATAAGCGAGGGATGAGAAAGGAACGAGAAAAGAGAGGGATGAGAGAAGAAAGAGAGAAGCGAGGGATGAGAGAGGAAAGAGAAGCGAGGAATGAGAAAGGAACGAGAGGAGCAAGGGATGAGAGAAGCGAGGGATAAGAGAGGAACGAGAGGAGCGAGGGATGAGAGAAGAATGAGAGAAGCGAGGGATGAGAGAGGAATGAGAGAAGCGAGGGACGAGAGAAGCGAGGGATGAGAGAGGAACGAGAGAAGCGAGGGACGAGAGAAGCGAGGGATGAGAGAGGAACAAGAGAAGCAAAGGATGAAAGAAGCGAGGGATTAGAGAAGAATGAGAGAAGCAAGGGATGAGAAAAGCGAGGGATGCGAGAGGAACAAGAGAAGCGAGGGATGAGAGAGGAACGAGAGAAGCGAGGGATAAGAGAAAAATGAGAGAAGCGAGGGACGAGAGAAGAAAGAGAGAAACAAAGGACGAGAGAGGAATGAGAGAAGAGAGGGATGAGAGAAGAACGAGAGAAGCGAGGGATGAGAGAGGAACAAGAGAAGCGAGGGATGAGAGAGGAACAAGAGAAGCAAAGGATGAGAGAAGAATGAGAGAAGCGAGGGATGAGAAAAGCGAGGGATGCGAGAGGAACGAGAGAAGCGTGGGATGAGAGAGGAACGAGAGAAGCAAAGGATGAGAGAGAAATGAGAGAAGCGAGGGACGAGAGAAGAAAGAGAGAAGCAAAGGACGAGAGAGGAACGAGAGAAGCGAGGGATGAGAGAAGAACGAGAGACGCGAGGGATGAGAGAAGAACGAGAGAAGCGAGGGATGAGTGTATTTGATGAGAAGAAGGTCATAATGGAGCGATACAGTAATGCTCTGGAGAGCGTGAGCTTCAGCACTGATATGATGGCTGATATCTTCGAGGATCTCAGTGTGTCTCCCTCGTTCCTGCTTTCCCTCGTTCCTGGGATGAGTGACGCTCTGTGGGATTCTCAATGACAGCTGGAACAAATGAGCTGTAATGAGGTGACCTTGTGCTCGGCTTCCGGCTTTTTCTTTTTCTTTCTTTTTCTTTCCTTTTCTGCCGTTCCGGCACCTGAGTGTGACGAGTTTTTCTGGATCTGAACCTGCTTTCCATGAAGATCCAGTTATTTCACTGGAATTGGCTTTTATGTAACAGTGTTAATTCCCATTTCAGGAAATGATCAGAGTTCAGGTGTGAATAGTGGATTGTGATTGGCTGGAAAGAGTTCACGTGTGAATAGTGGATTGTGATTGGCTGGAAGGAGTTCAAGTGTGAATAGTGGATTGTGATTGGCTGGAAAGAGTTCAGGTGTGAATAGTGGATTGTGATTGGCTGGAAGGAGTTCAGGTGTAAATAGTGGATTGTGATTGGCTGGAAGGAGTTCAGGTGTGAATAGTGGATTGTGATTGGCTGGAAAGAGTTTGTGTGTAAATAGTGGATTGTGATTGGCTGGAAGGAGTTCAGGTGTGAATAGTGGATTGTGATTGGCTGGAAGGAGTTCAGGTGTAAATAGTGGATTGTGATTGGCTGGAAAGAGTTTGTGTGTAAATAGTGGATTGTGATTGGCTGGAAGGAGTTCAGGTGTAAATAGTGGATTGTGATTGGCTGGAAAGAGTTTGTGTGTAAATAGTGGATTGTGATTGGCTGGAAGGAGTTCAGGTGTGAATAGTGGATTGTGATTGGCTGGAAGGAGTTCAGGTGTGAATAGTGGATTGTGATTGGCTGGAAGGAGTTCAGGTGTGAATAGTGGATTGTGATTGGCTGGAAGGAGTTCAGGTGTGAATAGTGGATTGTGATTGGCTGGAAGGAGTTCAGGTGTGAATAGTGGATTGTGATTGGCTGGAAAGAGTTCGGGTGTGAATAGTGGATTGTGATTGGCTGGAAGGAGTTCAGGTGTGAAGAGTGGATTGTGATTGGTGGAAGGAGTTCAGTTATAAAGAGGGGAATGTGGCACAAGAGGTGGTCTGGAGACTGGAGGTCTGGATCAGGTCCTGATAAAGGTGAGATAAAGTGAGGAGGTTCCTGGGGTTCAGTCTGCATTCACAAGATTTATAGTAGGAGATCTAAAAAAAAAAAAAACAAAACAAAAAAAGCAGATGTTCATGGAGCTGGATTTTGGTCTGCTAGTTCAGCTGAAGTAAAAGTTTCATGCTAGCACTTTTAGAGACATCTTATTAGAATGTGCACCTTTGATTCGAACTAAAAAAATGGAAGGAATCTAACTAAATGTCCTGTCACACATATCACCGTGAAGTATGTCTGCTTTCAGGACAGGTGCATGTTTTTCTTTTTTTTTCCTTCCATTCGACGGAAATCGAGCTCCATCGAGCATGTGAATCTCATTCGCACCTCCAAACCAAAATGGCCGCCCTCCCGCTGCGTCTCATCGCTTCTGGAAGGCGCGAGTTGCAGCTGGTCCCCTACCTCGCTTCCTGATATCAGACTCTGCTCTCATGAGGTCTTTTTGAGATTTCTTTTTTTTTGTTGGGTGGAATATCTCTCTCAACCCCCCCAACCCCCCCTCGAAAAAAAAAGACACCACAAAAAGATTTGGACGGATTTGTGGTGGAATGTCGACGAATGCCGGGGCTGTGAAACGGGATTGCGGATCTTCAAAGAGCTCTGATTACAAATCGGTGAAAGATTGAGGGTACCTGCAGTTGTTCAAATTAGAGAGGGGGGCAAAAGTGGAAACAGGGATGGATAGATAGGCAGAAAGAAGGAAAGAGTGAAAGAGATGATTTGATTCTTTGCTAATTGGGTCTCCTGCAGGAGATCAGCCGTAGTGTGAATCTGGAGGATAATTTGCTACTACATTGGCAGGTGGAACCTCTACTGTGAGTGTACACCCAGTAGGGAGTGTGTGTGTGTTGTTTGTGTGTGTGTGTGTGTGTGTGTGTGTGTGTGTGTGTGTGTGTGTGTGTGTGTGTGTGTGTGTGTGTGTGTGTGTAAATGATGTGCCCATGCATGAATGTGCTAGAATGTGTGTATGCGTCTATGTGTATTAATTGTGGTTATGTGTGTATGGTGTGTGAGATAGCTCTAGGGAGGATCTTCTGCTGGCTGGATGCCCATGAGTTATGGCACACTGCCAGATGTATTATGAGCCTCTTTCTCTCTCACACACACACACACACACACACACACACACACACACACACACACACACACACACACACACACACACACTCTTACTCTGTCCAGCTCAGTGAGCTTTAAAAGCTTGTGTATCTTTGGCTAATAGCAAGATACCACCATATATCACCAACTCTGAACTTCTGACCAAAGCTAATGAGACCCCGAAGTACATCACGAGTCATGTGACCAAAATCTAGACCCGAAGTAATGGTACCAAGACACTTTTACTGAGTCCTAGCCCTAATCTATAGGATTTACATATAAACTGAGGCCATCATGTTCACCACACCAAATATTCAAGCAGTGAGACTAAAGCTAATGACCGCCAGAGCAAAGTTAGATTCTAGAGTTCTTAACCCTAAATCTCCAAAATGACCAAAAGAATATGGGACCCCAATTCCAAAGTTGGGACACTGTGTAAAATGTCAATAAAAATCAGAATTCAAATGATTTTCAAATCCATATTCTGTTCACAATAAATCAAAGAAACCTAGATGTTTAAACTGAGAATATATTGTATACCAATTTCAAGGAAAAAGACTAGTTTATTTTGATGGGTCTCAAAAATATTCGGGATACAGAGGAATGTTGACCCATATGTGTCTGATACAGGATTCTAGTAGCTCAACAGTTCTGGGTTTCCTTTGTTGTATTTTTCCCTTCATGATTCGTCAAATGTTTTCAATTGGTAAAAGGTCTAGAATGCAGGCAGGTCGGTTGACCAGCACCCAGACTCTTCTACTACAAAATCCTGCTATTGTAATAGAATGCAGTATGCTGTTAGCATTGTCGTCTTTAAATATACAAGGCCTTCCCTGAAAAAGACTGGATAGAAGCATTTGTTGATATATTTTCTATGTCGTATTGTGAATCAGATACGGGTTTATGAGATTTGCAAATTATTACATTGTCCTGACTTTTTTTGGAACCTAAATATAACAGTTATCAGACCCAAACCTGAATAGCAAAGAAATCAGACCCAAACCAAATATCTGAGCAATCAGACCAAAATCTTAATAGCAGAGAAATGAAATTAGACCCAAACCAAATATCTGAGTTATCAGACACAAACATGAATAGCAGAGAAATCAGACCCAAACCAAATATCTGAGCTATCAGACCCAAACCAAATATCTGAGTTATCAGACTCAAACCTGAATAGCAAAGAAATCAGACCCAAACCAAATATCTGAGTTATCAGACACAAACCTGAATAGCAGAGAAATCTGACCCAAACCAAATATCTGAGTTATTAGACACAAACCTGAATAGCAGAGAAATCAGACCCATACCAAATATCAGAGTTATTAGACACAAACCTGAATAGCAGAGAAATCAGACCCATACCAAATATCTGAGTTATCAGACCCAAACCTGAATACCAAAGAAATCAGACCCAAACCAAATATCTGAGCAATCAGAACAAAATCTTAATAGCAGAGAAATGAAATTAGACCCAAACCAAATATCTAAGTTATCAGACACAAACCTGAATAGCAGAGAAATCAGACCTGAACCAAATACCAGAGTTATTAGACACAAACCTGAATAGCAGAGAAATCAGACCCAAACCAAATATCTGAGTTATCAGACCCAAACCAAATATCTGAGTTATCAGACCCAAACCTGAATAGCAAAGAAATCAGACCCAAACCAAATATCTGAGTTATCAGACACAAACCTGAATAGCAGAGAAATCAGACCCGAACCAAATATCAGAGTTATTAGACACAAACCTGAATAGACAAGTTATCAGACCCAAACCTGAATAGAAGAGAAATCAGACCCAAACCAAATATCTGAGTTATCAAACCCAAACCTGAATAGCAGATAAATCAGACCCAAACCTGAATAGCAGATAAATCAGACCAAAGGTTACAACCATAAATATTAATAACAAGACTGTCAGAGTTTTGATAGACTAAGACCTTTACAGACACCAGGACTAGAACTAAAACCCTAGAATACTGCTAGAACACTGAGAATACTGCTTTCCGGAATATTCCCAATTGATTCCGAGTGGGCTGTGACACTGTCCCCTGTTTTACATGAATATAAAAGTCTGATCCTTGGTAACAGCAGCAAGGATAAACACTGGAAGCACAATGGCAGGATTGAAGTCTAGAGAAAATGCTGAAAATCAGTGTGAAAGATTGGTGCGACTCACCGCTCTTATTCCACACGATTCCATACCCAGTATTACACAACCTGTTAATGGATTCAGAGTGTGAGTCTGAGAGTGTGTGTGTGTGTGTATGTGTGTGTGTTTGTTCAGCGAATGGGCCATCATCTGAAAATATCTGGGGTATTTATTGGAAATGACACAAGAGCACACAATGCGAGGCAGTTATCACCCATCATGAAGGTTGCCAGGCAATATTTCTGCCTATCAGACGCCTTGTCCTGAGCGCCCCCCCATCCCTCCACCCCCGCCTTCCGCAGGTGGACCAATCGGATATTGATCCCAGCCCGAGATATGCGAGGAAGCGGAAAGAGGGGAATGAATAATTCTGGCGTATGGTGCGTGAAATAGATCTCAAAGCGTTTTAATATCGGGGGTGGAGAGAAGCAATCATGACAACCGTTAGCATGCTGAGGAAATGAGAGTGGACACGCAACACACACTTGTACATTCATCTGAGTGGTGCATGCTTTCATTAGGGTGTTAACCTTTGCATGGTCAAGTTTAAGCAAAGGCAGGAAGCCTCAAGGAAATCCGTCAGTGTGCATTATGGACCTTACTACTGTTTCCATTTCCTCTCATCCGTCTCCCCATTTTCCTGTCTCGCCCTTTCTTTTATCCCCCACCTTTGCTTTCATCTCCATCTCTCTATGTTTCTGCCTCGCTCTGTCTTCGTTCCTTATCATCATTGCCATCATCTCGCTCTCTCTTTCTCTCATTCCATCTCTCGTTCTCCCCCTGTACCGTATTCATTTGTTGACTCGGAGACGGCAGACGGCTTCCTGCTTTGATTCCATCTCTCGGCTTTATCAAAGCCCGCCCGAGTCGACATTGAAATTCAGCACAGCGATTGGAGAGCGCCTGATTGTTCCCTTTCTTCGAAAAGAGAAAAACGCTCGCTGCTCACGTTTATGTACCTTTATTTTTTCTCCCCCTCCTGCAAATTTGAGCAGTGTCACATCAGAGGTTTCGATGGCTAACGGGATCCGAGGGCAAACTCGCCATCTAACGGACTGCGTAAAGGATTTCTGCAAACTTGGCCAAGTCACTAGCGGTACTAATAAGTCCAAATGTGCTTTGCGAATTTTGACGATGGAGGAAAAATCGACAAGGTGCATATTGCGTCAAATATTCAGTCTTGGTGATGGATCTCCTGGTTTCAGATGTTCTCGGCCTGTCAAAGTGACCATTTTACCACCAGAATGATGACTCACTTATGGTCACGTTGTGTGCTTCAAGCCTCTTCTCAGAGGTACACGTTTTTTTTTTCACCATCGGCAGTGTGGGGAAATGGATGGACCTGAGGGGGAGAGGCAATTAACTAGGCGTAGGAGGTCAAGATGTTGCGACTGTGGCGCCGTTGTCAAGCTGTCATGCCAATATGTTTCTTTTCGACGAAACGCAAAGACAACTTGAATTCCCTGGATGTCCTCACAACCTCCTTAATGTGACCCTTCCTGAAGCATACAATCAGATTTATTAGGACTTATAACAATTCCAAACACTGAACAATTAAATCTTTTTTTTTATTACCACATTTGTGGGGATTCCATGAGTCTCCATTTACGCATGTGGTTAACTAGCATTCATGCTAATGGCATAACTACTCAGTTCATTCTACTAAGAAAGAAAGAAAGGTGCTTTATACTTGTACCATACAGCACAGTGAAATTCTTTCTTTGCTTATCACAGTGATGTTAGGAAGCTGGGGTCAGAGTGCCCCCTGGGGGTTAAGAGCCATGCTCAAAGGCCTGAAAGGTGGCAGTTAGGTGATACCACTGCTTGAACCCCCAACCTGTAACCAAGAGCCCTAACCACTGAGCTACCACTTCTTTAGAACCCTCTACATGATCTTTACTGAAAGTAAAAAAAAAAAACAAATGAAAGATTGTACCTTTTTTCTTGAGCTTCAGAATGAGATGAACAACAATGGTCCAACAACAACAACTTCTTTCGGCTTCTCCCGTTAGGGGTGTTTTATTTGGCACATGTTTTTACGCTGGATGCCCTTCCTAACGCAACCCTCCCTATTTATCCGGGCTTGGGACCGGCACTAAGGCTTGTGCAACCCTAATGGCTGGGGTTGGTTCCCTGACCGGGGATCGAACCCGGGCAATGGTCCAAATTCCCTTAATTCACCTGGAAGAATTTTTATTGTTGCTTTCAGAATTAGGATTTGTCCCCAGGTTTTAAGGAATTGGTAGCTCATTGTTTTAGGCCCTGGGTTATTGTTAGAAGGCTACTTCAGAATTTTAAGCCTCACCACTGATGAGCTGCTTTTCTGAGCCCTTGATGAAGACCCCTGAACCCTGTCTGCTTCCGGAATGCTGTATCCTGGCTGATCCTGTGCATTGACCCCAGGTTTCTAACCAACTGGGCTGTATAAAGAAAAAAATTCTCTTTTCTATAATGTAAATGTGAGAAGTAAAAGCCTCTTAGAAGGTCTTTCATCTTCACTCTGCATACATATTTGTAAATGTAATGCCAGTGGGGCACAAAAGGCTTGGTTTATCTCACTCAGACTTGCCCATGTGACTCGAGGCAATCTCAGCTCACATTTTGTTGTGATGGTTCCTTAAATTGACGAGGCACAGCCGTCCGTGCTTTCGCCACAGCTCAGTTAGTTTGTCCGCATTTCACAAGTTCTCTGGCCATGCTCTCCTGTCTGCCGTCTACTCCTTCTATTTACTGGGCTTTTTTTGCTCACATGCTGTGCTTTGGCTGCTGATTTTACTCACGGACCAGCGTTCAGTCACTCAGTAACACTTGGTAGTTTTTGTTTAACCTTCCATTTATACATAGATAGATAGATAGATAGATAGATAGATAGATAGATAGATAGATAGATAGATAGATAGATAGATAGATAGATAGATAGATAGATAGATAGATAGATAGATAAGTAAGTATTGGAAGAGCTAAATTGAATTTAAGTTGGTTGGTTTGTAGTTGGTTTGTTGATTTATTTAGTTGCTTGGTAGGTAAGTAAGCAATTGGACATCTGAATTGTATTTGAAATTGGTTTGGTTGGTTGGTTAGTTGGTTGGATTGGTTGGTAGGTAAGTAAATATTGGCACACCTGTATTTTATTGGGGTGATTTGGTTGGTAGGTAAATAAGTAAGTATTAGGCTGCTGAATTTGGTTGGTTGGTTGATTGGTTGGTTTGGTTGGTAAGTAAGTAGGTACGTATTGGGGCACCTGAAATTGGTTTGAAGTGGTAGGTTGATTGGTCAGTTTGTTGGATTGGTTGGCTAGTTTGATAGGTTGGTTTCTTGGTTTGTTTATTCAGTTGGTTGGTAAATAAATACGTTGGTAAGTATTGGGACAGTTCCCTGGTGGTCAAGTGGTTAGGATGCGGCGCTCTCACCGCTGCGGCCCGGGTTCGATCCCCGGTCAGGAAACCAACCCCAGCCATTAGGGATGCACAAGCCTTAGTGCCGGTCCCAAGCCCGGAAAAATGGGGAGGGTTGCGTTAGGAAGGGCATCCAGCATAAAAACGTGCCAAGTCAAACATGCGATGATCCGCTGTGGCGACCCCTAACAGGAGAAGTCGAAAAAAAGTTTTTGGTAAGTATTAGGACACTTGAATTTGATTTAATGTTGGTTGGTTGGTTGGTTGGTTGGTTGGTAAGTAAGCATTGGATTAACTGAATTTGATTTAAAGTTGGTTTGGTTAGTAAGTTGGTAAGTATTGGAACACCTGCATTTGTTGTTTGATGTTGGTTTGGTTGGTAAGTAAGTGAGCAAGTAAGTACGAAATTATTGGGAAAAAGTATTGGGACACTTGAATTTGGTTTGATGTTAGATGGTTCATTGGTTGGTTGGTTAATTTGTTAGATTGTTAGGTAAGTAAGTAAGTAAGTAAGTAAGTAAGTAAGTAAGTATGATGATATGCTTTCCATGGTTTGAAGTGGATGCTCTAGAGCTTTAGAGCTCTGACATCAACCCTACTAAATGGGAATGCTGACGACTCCCTGGGCCTCCTGACCTCACCTGCATCAGTACCAATTTTACCAGTACCTAACTGACACAATGAGCACCAATCTCCACAAGCACACTTCAAAATCTAGTGGAACATCTCAGAAGCGTAAATGGAATTAGAAAGCAAATGGACAACAAGAGGAAAACCTTCCTTAGATGGTACGGGGAATGAAGCTTGAACAGATCCATAAAGAAACCGATCCTCATCGGGAACACAGAATGTCCATTTATTAGAGTTCCATAATTGTTGAGAGCATCACGTGCTCGCTGATGGACAAATGCAAAAACTGTTCATGGCAACTGTATCCCTCAGCCACTGTACCATTCTAGCAGTGTGATCAGGTGTCCAGCACCTGTACGTTGTCCCATTTTAAGACTTCCATGTTAAACACAGCACCGTGTACTGTGTCCTCTTTGAGTGTTGTTAGCGATTTGTAACCATGTTGCAAACACTCCATGCAGATGAAGAAATACAATCCCTTCAACATCTTGATATCTCCAGGGCAGGCTCTGGGTTGAGGGAGGAGACATGAGTACTAACGAGAGAGCGAGAGAAAGAGAGAGAGAGAGAGAGAGAGAGAGAGAGAGCGCGCACTTATTGCTGATGAACTGGGTCAGGCTGGAAACATCAACAGCCAAATCAAGTGTGATTCAGGGATGGGCTCTATCCACCACGACCTTGCTCTGATCTTGAGGTAAAGAAACACTGAGTGGAGAATGTAAAAGGCACTTCCTGTTGAACATGGGCATCGGTAATGGGTTAATGGTTTAATAGGTTAATGGGTGAAGGTGCTGTGCCTCTAATACAGAGGTTTAGAGACCAAATACAGTATGTTTGGAAGTGGGCATTTTTGAGTCTAAGCCTCGCCCACATCTACAGTCCTGAGGCCAAGGAATAAAAAAAAAAGAGCAAATATACAAATAAAAAGCTTTAAATGTAAAGAAAATATCACAGGAAAATGAAGAAAGAAAGAAAGAAAGAAAGAAAGAAAGAAAGAAAGAAAGAAAGAAAGAAAGAAAGAAATGCACTCCTGAGACTCTCCAGTGCCTCCATTAACTTATTTATTGTTCCAGAAAAAAAAAAATTATTTTTGTCTTTTTTGATTCTTTTCTTGTTTTTTGTGGGGGAGGCGGTTGAGGGACGTCTGAGACATTGTCTTCATTTTTTTCTGATTTAATATTTATTTATTTATTTATTTATTTTTTATGATCTTTTTGTTTTATTCTATATTTTAATTGAAAAAATATTATCCACATTTTCATTTCATTTTTTTTTATTCTTCCTGGTTTTTTTTTTCTGTATTCTTATTTCAGTTTGTTTCAATTTATTTCTTGTGCTTTTCACGTCACAAGAGACAAGAACAATCAAGTGTACATGGTTTGGCCAAAAGTATCGGGACACCCGACTTTTCCCGCCAGCCAGATGTGCTTTTTCCACAAAATGGTACCCCGAACCTGGCACACATTTGTATCGGACGTCTTTGAAATGGCGAGCATGAAATCTTCCCTTTATTGATCTAGCAGACCCAAACCCTGTTCCAGCTCCATGAAGATCTGCTTTTCATAGTTTGGAAGTGTGTGGAAGATCTCCTATAGTTCTCCAACCATAATGAATAACTGAATGTGAACGCTAGACTGCACCCCAGAAACCTCCTCCCTTCCTCACCTCCATCAGAACCCGACTTTACTGACACTATTGTGCCTCGGTGATCTTCATAAATCTCCATAAAATCTAGAGGAACATCTTCCCAGAGGAGTGGAGCTTGTTATAAGAGGGAATGGGGAGTTGATGAGGAATGGGACCAAAAGAAGGTTATGGTCAGGAGAAGAGACGAGACGAGACGAGAATAGAAGAGAAGCGAAGAGAAAAGAAGAGACGAGACGAGACGAGACGAGACGAGACGAGACGAGACGAGAAGAGACCCCTCTTCAATCAAACTGTAAAGGGTTTCTACAATGACGCAATTAGGAGAGGCACAGTGATACAATCAGGGCTTAGACAGGCCACTGCACACACACACACACACACACACACACACACACACACACACACACACACACACACACACACACTCTGCTGAGCGTCAGAAGGCCACTGAGACACACACTCAGACTTGAATTAGACTGCACAGGCCTGGGCGAGCCCTCAGCAGCCACTTTAAATGTAAATGAGGAGGCTGCACACAGGTTTGCGGTCGAGTGTGTTTGTGTGTGTGTGTGTGTGTGTGTGTGTGTGTGTGTGTGTGTGTGTGTGTGTGTCATGGGAAGGAGAAAGTAAGAAATAATGAGTAATTTGAAACAACATGTGTGTAGTTTGCCTGTCTGGACTTATAGGCGTGTTACGTTCTCGGAGATTAACGTCTGAAGCCGGAAGATATAGTTAGCATTGTTGCTAATGAGGAAAAAGAAAGGAAAGAAAAAAAGAAAGACAGGAAAAAGAGACCGGTGATAACAGACAGGCAAAAACAGTCAGCAGAGTGGACGCGGTGGAGGATTACCTTTCACCAGCTTCTCACTCACTGTCTCATTTACTGCTTGTTGCTAGCCCCCCGTGCCCCCCTGTGCCCCCCCTATGCCCCGCCCCCACACTCACACTCTATACTTGCTGTTTTGTTTAGCATAAATCGTCTTGACTCACCCTTTTATTCCAGACAGGCCGTGAAAACACACTTGTCAAACTTGATTTTCGAGTCATTTCTCAAGCGCCGTTAATTACACCTCGCTCGGGATCGTTTCTCCGACCGCATACAGGGCCCCCCCTTCTGTTCTGCGTTCCAGATGTTTCACTTGCTTCTCTCTGTCACAGTGTCATAACACCTCCAATCCTTTTAGAAGGCACCCCTGAGTGCCCCCCATCCCCCACTTTTTACAAATATTTAATGCTAAACCCAATTGCTAAATTGATCTGCTATAGACGTCAGGGACACGTAAGCATTAGATCTTTTTGAACATCCCATTCCACATCTGCTCCTACAATAAGCTCCACTATTAAGCGAGTAGATAAAAATAAGCATGAGTTAAAGAAAAGAGGAAGGTTTAAGTGTGAAGGGGTGTGGCTAAACAGGCAGTGATTGAAGGGGTGTGGCTAAGCAAGAAAGAGTGAAGAGGTCTGGCTAAAGCAGGAAAGTTTGAATGGGTGTGGTCAAACAGGAAGGGGAGAAGGGGTGTGGCTAAACAGGAAGGTCTTTATGGGTGTGGCTAAACAGGAATGCATGAAGGGTGTGGCTAAGCAAGAATGTGTGAAGGGATGTGGTTTAGCAAGATGTGGGAAAAGGGAAGGGAAGTAGCATGGCTGAAACATGAAGAGGTAAAAGGATGTGACTAAAGCAGGAAAGGTGAATGGGTGTGGCTAAAGCAGGAAATGGTAAAGGGGTGTGGCTAAAGCAGAAAGGGGTTAAATGGTGTGATTAAGCAGGAATAGATGAAGGGGTGTATCTAAGAAGGAAATTGGATGTGGCTAAAGCAAGAAGGATGTGAAAGTGTGTGGCTAAAATAGGATGTGATTAAGGGGTGTGGCTAAAACAAGAAGGATGTAAAAGGGTGTGGATAAAATAGGATGTGATTAAGGGGTGTGGCTAAAGCAAGAAGGATGTGAAAGGGTGTGGCTAAAATAGGATGTGATTAAAGGGTGTGGCTAAAGCAATAAGAATGTAAAAGAGTGTGGCTAAAATAAGATGTGATTAAGGGGTGTGGCTAAAGCAAGAAGAGATGTGAAAGGGTGTGGCTAAAATAGAATACGATTAAGGGGTGTGGCTAAAGCAAGAAGAGATGTGAAAGGGTGTGACTAAAATAGGACATGATTAAGGGGTGTGGCTAAAGCAGGAAGGATGTAAAAGGGTGTGGCTAAAATAGGATGTGATTAAGGGGTGTGGCTAAAGCAAGAAGAATGTGAAAGGGTGTGGCAAAAATAGGATGTGATTAAGGGGTGTGGCTAAATCAAGAAGAAATGTGAAAGGGTGTGGCTAAAATAGGATGCAATCAAAGGGTGTGGCTAAAGCAAGAAGAGATGTGAAAGGGTGTGGCTAAAATAGGATGCAATCAAAGAGTGTGGCTAAAGCAAGAAGAGATGCGAAAGGGTGTGGCTAAAATAGGACACAATTAAGGGGTGTGGTTAAAGCAAAAAGAGATGTGGAAGGGTGTGGCTAAAATAGGACACGGTTAAGGGGTGTGGCTAAAGCAAGAAGAGATGTGAAAGGGTGTGGCTAAAATAGGATGTGATTAGGGGTTTTGCTAAAGCAAGAAGGATGTGAAAGGGTGTGGCTAAAATAGGACGTGATTAAGGGGTGTGGCTAAATCAAGAAGAAATGTGAAAGGGTGTGGCTAAAATAGGATGCAATCAAAGGGTGTGGCTAAAGCAAGAAGAGATGTGAAAGGGTGTGGCTAAAATAGGATGCAATCAAAGGGTGTGGCTAAAGCAAGAAGAGATGCGAAAGGGTGTGGCTGAAATAGGACACAATTAAGGGGTGTGGTTAAAGCAAGAAGAGACTAAGGGGTGTGGCTTAGCAGACAGAATGAAAAGGGTGTGGCTAAGCAGGATGGGATAAATGAGTGTGGCTAATTCTCGACTTAAGACTTGAAACCGCCAATAAAGAAAAAGAGGAAAAAGCAGAATCATAACATAAGCTTGAGCACCTGGAGCAGAAGCAGTGGGTTTCGAGCGAGAATCGGACCCCCTGTGGTCGGGACTCCACCTGTGTAGGAGGGTCCTCGATCTCCAGCAGTGCAGAAGTGTGTGTGTTGTGATACACCTGCTTGTGAGACACTTCATGTCAGGATCCCGAACATTTTGATTGCTTTACCTTTCGGTTGCCAAAAATCCACTTTGTAAACCTCTTTTCAGAGATGCCTTTCAGGTGGGCTTTTTTTATTGAAGGATCTGGAAGATCTATTGGGGCGGTCACACACATCAGGACAATCCGGTGTCTGAATACTTTTGGCATTTCGATGAAGGTAAATGTGCAGTTTATTAGCGATGATGGACATGTTGAGGATTCTGGGATGGAGGGATTAGCCGAAAAAGAAGGAGAGAGCGAGAAAGGGGATCTCGTCCTTTCTGCATCAGTGCTTCAAACTGTTCTGTTTCATTATACAAGAGAGAGAGAAGGAGAGAAAAAGAGAGGGAAAGAGAGAGGGAAAGAGAGAGAGGGAAAGAGAGAGGGAAAGAGAGAGAGGGAAAGAGAGAGGGAAGAGCGGCGAGATTAAAATCCTAATTAAAGCGTCTCTGGCAGGCGGGAGCGACGCTGGACACAGTGGCTAGCCTCATTAGCATAGCCGTCACACAGGACTACACACTTCTCTACACATCCTCCCATTGAGCTTCCTGTCTCAGACTGTCCAGTTCTTTCCGTTTTTCCTTCTCTCTCTCTCTCTCTCTCTCTCTCTCTCTCTCTCTCTCTCTCTCTCTCTCTCTCTCTCTCTTTTTCTCGAGCAGTCAGTCACACATAGTTACAGTGTGTAATTAAAACCTCGCTAGTTTGACGAAAGCGTGAGGGTCTCGCTATTGTTTTGCTGCTCTCTACTTTCGTTCATTCCATCCAGAAGCGTGTAATCACGTCACGCCGCTGACACCAGGAGGGTGATGAGGGATATATATATATTTATATACAGTGGTGTGAAAAAGTGTTTGCCCCCTTCCTGATTTCTTTTTTTTTTTGCATTCATTCACCTTCATTTAAAAAATTGCATGTTGTGTTCACTTGTGTTACCTTTTACTCATATTCAAATTACTTTTATGATCTGAAACATTAAAGTGTAACAAACATGCAAAAAAAAAAGAAATCGGGACCCTTTTCACACCACTGTATAAATATATATATATATATATAGCGATGGTAAGAATGAGCGATGTGATGCATCGAAAGTTGGCGTTTGTTGTTTTAACGTATTTGCGTTTTTTTTTTTTATATGTAATTATTATTAAATGTAATCGTTTGTGCCTGATATTTTAGAGCGCTTTCTCCCTGCGAATATGACGTGTCACATCAGCACGGAGGCCGAGGCGTGCGCTGAGAGTCGCACACAATACAGATTAACACGGCAGAGGTAGAGCTGTAACTTCCTGCACACGCAACAGGAAAAGAAGGCTAACGGTTTAACGGTACACAAAGTTCACGGTTCGGTGCGTACCCCGGTTTCGAAGTCGGGTCAATTTTCGGGACATTTACGGGGGAAGAAACGCAAAACCTACAACTGCCTGTTGTTGTTTTCGTTAACGCAGATTATTACTATTAACATTCGAATGGTTTACATTTTTTAAACAATTTCAAAACAAAAGCCTGCTTGGGTAAATAATATGTAAAATAAGATGTAATATTATATAATAAATTTAATAAATTAAATAAATGCAATATACGTTTTATTATATTGATTAAAGGAATAAATTAATAAATAAAATTAAATAAAAAAAATGTTTATTAATAATAATAATAATAATAATAATAATAATAATAATAATAATAATAATAATATTAGTTTACATTTCTTAGACCTCATTTGAGTAATACAGCTGTGTATGTAAGTGTGTGTGTGTGTGTGTGTGTGTGTGTGTGTGTGTGTGTGTGTGTGTGTGTGTGTGTGTTTTAATATTTAATTTTCTAAAGAAATAATCTACTTAACTGTTCTACTTATTACAGCAGACTTTAACAAATGTGGAATTGTCAGGATTTTCTCATTTTAGGAGAAATTCTTAAAGCTTCACAACTTTCACAATTTTCACAGCAGCAACACACTCATATGTTCATTTTCTCTCTTTTCATTTTCTTTTCTATCTATCTATCTATCTATCTATCTATCTATCTATCTATCTATCTATCTGTCTGTCTGTCTGTCTGTCTGTCTGTCTGTCTGTCTGTCTGTCTGTCTGTCTGTCTTTCATGCTCATTCATTCCTTTATTCTCTTTCTCTATCTTTTTTTTCTCACTCATTTTTCCATCTCACTTATTCTCTCTCTCTCTCTCTCTCTCTCTCTCTCTCTCTCGCTCTCTCTCTCTCTCTCTCTCTCGCTCCCTCCCTCCCTCTCTCTCTCTCTCTCTCTCTCTCTCTCTCTCTCTGCAGTTGAGCAGAAAGGCCAGTTGGAGAAGGAGAGCGGTGTGAAGATTTTAGAAGCCGGACTGAGTGATGTAAGTCGAGAGAAACTCTTCTCCCTTTATCCCTCTCTTCCTCCTCTGTCAGCTCGAACGACACGCTGCCTTCCCATCATGCACCACTGCACACTCGCAAAATGAAAAATAAACTCCCCTCGAAAACATGGAGCCGAATATCAAGCGAATCGATATCTTCTGCATCCGCCAGCTAACGGAGACAGAGAATTCCCTAACGAACGAGCTGCTGAATTCCTCTGAATAACAAACAAATAAATAAATAAACAAATTAGCATATATATATACATGTATACAATTTCATACTACTTTTCTAAGAAACTTTATAGGATAGAAGTTTGTGGACCCCTGACCTTCCCATTCTACAGTCTTTTATCCCGTTATTGCAACTTCCATTTTTCTGGGAAGATGTTCCAAGGTTCAGATTTCCACAGGTACTGGTGTAGGTGAGGAGAGGAGGACTGGGGGGGGGGGGGGGGGGGGGGGGTCAGCGTTCACATTCAGCCCAATGGGGTTGAAGCTCTATAACAAGAGATCTTCCACTTCCACTGTGTGTGTGTGTGTGTGTGTGTGTGTGTGTGTGTGTGTGTGTGTGTGTGTGTGGAGGGGGGTTTAAGGGTGTGTGTGTAAGGTGTGAGGGGGTGGAATGTGGCATAGTTAGGAGGCGGTTTCTGCTGTAAGGGGGCGGAGCTTACACTTTCCCAATTTATTCCAATTTCATTCATGTTCTCAAATTCCACAGATCTTCCATAAATGTTCCGGAACATTCAGAGTAGCAATCTTCTTCTTACTCTTCTTCTTCTTCTTCTTCTTCTTCTTCTTCTTTTTCTTCTTTTTCTTCTTCTTTCGGCTTCTCCCTTTTCTTTACCTGGGCAGTGCTGTGAGATAACGAGGGATCTGATGAAGCAGGTGTCTCTACACCTCCGTGTTCTCCACCCGTCTGTTCATGTTTATTTCTTTATTTATTTATTTCGATATATTTCCAGCCATCCCGTGCACACGTACGTATTCCTGAAACTGTCCTGATTTTGATGCTGATTGCGTTGGACACGACGGTGCAATGCTGTAATTCCTTTCTCGTCCTCCTCTGTCCCTCTCGGGTCTGGACGAATGAGTGATGATAAAAAAAGAGCGATGAAACCTACAATAAGATACAGACTTGAACATGAGATGGGATTTTCAATTCCAACTCATTTGAATGCAACTGACACAATAACCACTTGTGTGTGTGTGTGTGTGTGTGTGTGAGTGTGTGTGTGTGTGTGTGAAGACATTGTCATTAAATGGTGCTAAGCTGCTGTGTGTGACACTGATTTAATAGTCTGCCTACCGAGGCAACCTGCCAAACACACACTGTCAATCACACCGTCTACCAGAGAGAGCGAGGGAGGGACAGAGAGCGAGACAGACGTAAAGAAGAACGAGAGAGGATATGACAGAGACAGAAAGAGGAACAGATTGACGTACACCAATAGAGAAAGAGAGAGAGAGAGAGAGAGAGAGAGAGAGAGAGAGATGAAAGGGGGGGGCAGAGACAGAGAGAATGAGTGGAGTCTTGACTCAATATAAAAGTATTTTTTATGTATCAGCATCTGATCCAATCAAAAAGTCTCATTATTTTGTATTTTATTCGATCCAATCAAATGTCTCGTCGTTCGGTTTCTGATTCAGTCCATTCAGACGTCATCTATATGAACCAAATCAAAAGACTTCTCGCTCATTATTTAATCCGGTCCAATCAGATACCATTTTATTCAGCATCTGATCTAATCCAATCAGACATAACTTTAATTTAGTATCCGATCCAATCTAATAGAATGGCATTTTAATTCATATCATAGATTCCAATCAGAAGCCATTTTATTAATTATCCAATCCAATCATTTTATTCAGTATCTGATCCGATCCAATCTAACCCATTTCTCATTTACTTATTATTAGATCCAATTCTTTCCAATTCTTACATTTTATTCAGTATCTAAATGAATCCAATCAGAATCCATTTTTATTTAGTATGATACAGTCTAATCAGATTTCATGTTATTAATGATCTGATCTAAACCAATTTAATCATTTATTATTTTATTCAGTAAATCCAATTCTTGCTTTAGCCCCATCCAATTTCCTTCTTAGTTACATCCCTTCATCTATTCCTGCTTAATCACACCATTTAACCCCTTTCTGCTTTAGCCACACCCCTTTACCATTTCCTGCTTTAGCCACACCCATTCACCTTTCCTGCATTAGTCACATCCTTTTACCTCTTCATGTTTCAGCCATGCTACTTCCCTTCCCTTTTCCCTTTTCTGATCCAATACAATCAGACATCATTTTTATTTAGTATGAGTCTAATTAGACGTCATTTTATTTAGCATCTGATCAATCCAATGCCTCATTATTTAACATTTAATCCAATCCAATCAGGAAGCTTATTTAGTATTATATCTAGGCAAAGTCTTTTTTTATTTATGATCTGATCCAGTATCTGATTTAGTATCTGATCCAATCCGATCAAAATCTAGTTTTTGCTTTGTAAATATTTACACTTTTATCCAATTAAATCAGCCATCTTGTGATTTAGGATGTAAACTAATCAGTAATCTTTGGATTTCTTTGGAATCTGATCCAGTCAGACACTTTGTTATTCAGTGTCTAATCTAATGCCTTTGCTGTAAACTTCCTGTTTGAGGTGTTGACATATTACTCCACTTCCTCCATCTAAAAATCTCTATAATTGGACTACATGATCTGATTCGGATTACAGCGATCTTTCCAAAAGTATCGGGAAAACTGAATCTTCCAGCCATGCCAGGTTCTCCCTCAGACTGTTAGCACAAACTTAAAGACACACAATTGTCCTGGAGGTTTTGTGGAAGCAGGAGCATAATTTTTTCTCTTTATTGAACTAGGAGAACCAAACCTGTTCCAGTATGAGACAAAATCCAGCTCCATGGAGATCTGCTTTCTATGGGTGGAAAGTGTGTGGAAGATCCCCTGCTACAAAGCTCCAAACCCTATTAAACATATGAATGTGAATGCTGACTGCACTTCCAAACCTCCATCAGTTCCTGACTTCACCACAAGATCTAGTGAAACATCTTCCCAGAAAAGTGGGGTTATAATAACAACAAATGGAGAAAAACATAGCACCTAGACATGTGTCCACAAAATGTTGACCGCTCGTCCGCCTTACGCTTTTCAGTATCCCCGTCTCGAGCCTTTAATCTCGCCGTTCCCTCGTCCTCGTCCTCATTCGCCAAGTCTCTATTGTGCTCCGAAACCCATTAATACGCATTCGGACGGAATTAGCGGCTAATACGGCTCGTGTTTAAGATTAGCGTTGCCCCGCTTTGTTTTCCCGAGATCCACTTCAGGGACGTCGCCATGCCGACGTGCCGTCGCGAAACACGGCGGCCTCGAGATTGGACAGAAAAAAAGAATAATAATAAAGAGACGGAAACAAAAGAGGTTTTTTGTTTCGGAGGACGAGCGGCGGCCATCTTGGCCTGAGACAATAACAGGATTATCTGAAGTGCTGTCGGTGTGTGAAGGAACATAATGCTGGTGTTAATATTCATAAAGAAATTAAGCATCCTGTGTGTGTGTGTGTGTGTGTGTGTGTGTGTGTGTGTGTGTGTTGCGATGTGCCGAAAAGCGGGGGAAGCGGCGAGTACACTCACACTGATAAATATTCATGGAGGCCTCTCAGGGGAGGTGCGAATGTAATCAAGTACGGGATTGATGTGTCCCGAGCTTCCACGAACCCGCGCTAAACGAGAAGTACAATGGTGGTTTGTGTGTGTGTGTGTGTGTGTGTGTGTGTGTGTGTGTGTGCGTGTGCGCTTCACAATCTACAATCAAAGAACGGCCATGTGATGAACATGAAGGTTGTGAGATGGTCACTGTTCCTTTCCTAAAACTACGCATCCCTATTGATCCCTATATCGCAGCAAAGGTTTGTGGACACTGGACTGTGTGTTCTTTTGAACAGCACCGTGTTGGAACGTGTCCCAGACAGATGTTTATTGATGCCCAGGTGTGTGAAAGTCTCTTGGTTTGATCCGTGGGGTTTCAGAAGCAAAGACTACATTCCTTAAAGCTAATAAACAAACATGAAGAGCATAGAGCTGTCTACAGGATAATGCTAGGAAATGATGGATAATCAACCAAAGGCTTTGCAGCCAATAAAGCAATTTGGAACTCGGATTTTAAAGATGTGAAGAAAAATAATATCATAAAATCAGTGACAACAATCTCCACCGAAGGTCCGGAGCGAAGGTATTAGAATCTAAGCAAAGCAGAAATACGAGGTGGTATCAAAAAGAGACTAGTTCTGTTCACAACCAAGTTCAATCACCTTCTGCGATTCGCGCCAAAACTGCGACCTTCGAGCTGCATCTTCATCTTCGAGAAGAGGGTGAAGTCCCCAGGAGCCAAATCCGGCGAGTACGGTGGGTGCGGAAGTGAGGTCGCGTGGATCGTTCCCTGACGATCATCATGCACGGGTTGCTGAATGGTTTCAACATTGTCGGGTCTTGAGCTCGTTTCTGATCTCTGGTCATCTTCCAGTGATGTTCTTCCGCTATTGAAGTGCACGTGCCACTCGAAACACCTTTTCACGTTTGCACTTTGCTCTAACTCGCTGTCCGTGATGAAATCGCGGACGTGGGAAAGCTCATGGGTCAAAACGGCGCCAGTAGGTACCATTCGTTTCAAAACTTTTAGATACCACCTCACATACCCCAAAATGTAATCAAATAATTAACACTAAGAAGCAAAAGACCAAAATCATGGAAATGTGGAGAAAGAAAGGATCTGCTCATGATCCAAAGTACACATTATATAGACTAAAGACACCAAACCATATGATTCTGTGCTTTTTTAATTAGTCCTCATTTTCTTTTATGATAACCTCCTTTCTTCTGGGAAGATGTTCCACTAGATTTTGTAAAGATTTTGTGGAGATCATTCAGTCAGTAAGTAAAGACAGGTCCTGATGTAGGTGAGGTCAGGAGGTTCCTGGGGTGAACTCAGAAGTAGTTATTTAATAGGGCTGGAGCTTTTCCACACACTTCCACCCCATGGAAAGCAATTGCTTTTTCATGCTGGAACAGGTCTAGATCTATTTGTTCAAGTGATCCAAAGACGTCTGAGACAATCATGTGCGATGTTGATGTTTGGGAGAGAACCAAATATCTACTTTGGTCAACATGTAAATTGTTCTATTGCTGATCAAGTGATTAAGAATAAAAATGTTCTGACACTGGAGACTCCTTTCATAAGGGTAAAAAAAGAAGTGTTCCTGGGAACCATTTGTTACCATGGTAATGATACCATATAGCTTCTATTTCCAGGAAAGCTAATTAACACCTTACCGATCAATCAGAACCCAGCGTGACGAGTGGAGTATCCGTGTCACTAAAGCGTTCGGAAAGCTAACAGTGGAGGCCCTGTGGATCAAGTTTTTATTATCGCTATTATTGTTATTTATTTTTGGCTTGCGAAGGTGACAGACGTGGGCCTCAAAATTTATATATATATTTTGTTTATTTCTGCTCGTTTCCTCTCACACACCTCCCCTCACCTCCTGGAGTCATTTGCAGCATGCTAGCCGTCTGAAGCTCGCAGCATTTTGTCGGTAATTAGCCGTAATCATTCGCTCTCGGCGGGAGACGGGGAGTCTGCAGGGCGAGAGAAAAACGAGAGTGGTGCAGAAGTGTGTGTGTGTGTGTGTGTGTGTGTGTGTGTGTGTGTGTGTGTGTGTGTGTGTGTGTGTGTGTGTGTGTGTGTGTGTGTCAAAAGACTTTTAGTGGATGTTTTTAGTTTTTAAATGATCAGCTAACAAAGATGACCATGCTAATCCAATAAACTTTTAAGCATAAAGATATTGTGTGTAGCTCCTTGCTAAGCTAACACGACTGCAAGATGTGTGTTTGTGTATGTTAGCAATATGTACATATTTAAAAATGTGAACAATATACACAAATCTGAATTCTCTGTGAAAATAAGCTGCTTAGACTGTTGCTAGCTAATAGCACTAGCAACAAACATGTTTGCAATGCTAAAGTGTGTAACCAGTAGTTGTTCTTCTGAATGTTGGGTGAGGTAAATGTAGAGATTTTTGCTTTGCTCTGTAAAATCAATGACGGTCACCTTAGTCTTGGTGCAATTCAGCAAGAGATTGTTCTAATGACATGCGGAGAAGACATCCACTTCCTCAAAATGGGAATTATTGTGATAGGGATGAGACCTACTATTGCCACATCACTGGAAGACTCTACGGACATGTTAGAGATATGCTTATCTGTGCAGTCATCTGTGCAGTCAAGGTGCTTGTGAGGTCACAAGTCTGGGGGCTTCTGTGCGCAAGGTAAGGACACAACCCTGTATGGCTCTTGTGCTAAGGGTGAGGTCACAAGTCTGGTGGCTCCTGTGCTGAGGGCATGGACAAAAACTTGGGGGATCCTGTGCTGAGGGCAAAGACACAACCTTGAATGGTTCCTGTGCTGAGGGCAAAGACACAACCTTGGATGGTTCCTGTGCTGAGGGCTAGGACACAAATTTGAGGGGCTTCTTTGCACAACCCACAACCCAGGTAGCTCTACTGCTTAAGGAGAGAACACAACCCTGGTGAATCCTATGGTATGGGTAAGGACACAACCTAGGATGCTTCTGTGCTGAGGTTAAGGACACAAAGTCAAAGGCTCCTGTGCTGAGGTTGAGGACACAAACCTGGGGGATCCTGTGCTGAGGACAAAGACACAACCTTGGATGTTTCCTGTGCTGAGAGCAAGGACACAACATTGGGGGGCTCCTGTGCTTAAGGTAAAGACACAACCCAGGTGGCTCTAGTGCTTAAGGAGAGGACACAACCCTGGTAGATACTATAGTAAGGGTAAGGACACAACCTGGGGTGCTTCTGTGCTGAGGGCAAAGAAATATAATTTTGAGGGCTCCTGTGCTGAGGGCAAAGAGACAAAGTCTCCTGTGCTGAGGTTAAGGACACAAACCTGGAGTGCTTCTGTCCTGAGGGTGAGGACACAATCTTTGAGGGCTTCTGTGCTGAAGGTGGTTATGGTTAAAAAGCTGTGGGTTCCCATCATGGCCACCTCCAGTTTCTGGATCATTTGTTGAAAGAGGGAAGTGTGTAGTGTGTAGAGAAAGAGTTACATGCATAACCTAATGACTTTGCCGACCACTGTGTATAAACAGTTGGAGACGGAGAAGCCGACATAAGTTTTGTCCAATTTTTTGAAGCACTATTCTGTGGTTTGGGTGATGGATCTCGGACTGTAGTCATTCGTATATATAGAGGACATTGTGGTTTGAGAACCTTGGTTGGGGATGGGGTGGCAATTGTAATAAAGACTGGTGCTAGTTGGTTAGCAAGAATCTTTAGCGTGTAGCCGAAAAGGTGCTCGTTCGGATATGTTATTGTTTCCATAGTAACAGGGACATGTACAGCAGACACTCCACAGAATCGATTCATTGAAATTTTTGAATGGAGTCTCCAGTGTCAGTGGCTACATAATGACTGTTTCTAACTGCTGTAATGCAAATGAGAAGTGCAAGGATAAAGGAATAAAAAGTATGTAAGATGGGAGGACAGATGGAGAAAGAGAGAGAGATGAAATGGAAAAAGAGGGTGTTGTTGTGAGGTGATTAATGTTTTAATGAACTCGTTTGTGGTACATCATCTGAGTTCCCTGTACAAGAATGACACCTTTTATAAAGCTCTGATTGCAGAGAGAAAGAGAGAGAAAGAGAGAGAAACAGAGGAGAAAGACTTAAAAATAATAAAGAAGTAAATATTTATATGAATAATAAAATAGAAGACATTAGAGCAATAAGAGAGCAAGAATGAGAACAAGGAGAGTACAGAAAATGAGAAGAAAGAGAGGTGAAGAAGTCAAAAGGAAAATGGAGGAGAATGGTGTGAAGAAATTGAACAGAATGGAGGCGAAAAGGAGAGGGAGAGATGGAGGATTAAAAAAGTGATTGAGACATTGTAGTAGAGAGGGAGAGAAGGGTGGGATATGGAGGAGAAATTGACCTTCAGTGAAGGAATTTGACCTTCACACCTTCGAGATTGTGATGTCATCATGCACCTGTTGTTTTGGCACCACCCTCTCAAACACCTGTGTGTGTGTCTGCTGACTTTTTGTTGCCGTGGTAACATTCCTCATCACTATAAAAGGGGAGCAGAGGGCTTGCATTTCTTTCTTTCTCTCTTTCATTCTTTTATGGAGCCAGCCCCATGAAGATCTGCTTTCCATGGGTTGAAGTTTTGTGGAAGATCTATCTGCTATAGACCTCCATCCCGCAACCATATTGAGCATACGCATTAGAACATTGACTGCACCCCAGGCCTCATCACTTTAACTACATCAGTAACTCACTTTACTACCACTAGCACCCTTGTGGCTGAATGAGCACAAATCTCTACAAAATCTAGTTAAACATCTCCCCAGAACAGTGGAGGTTAATATAAGAGCAAATGTGGAATGGGATGTTCATAAAGATCATACAGTGCAAAAGAATATGGGTGAAGAATGGCTTGGAAGGAGCAGAGTCAAATCAAAACCACAACTACATAAGTTATGTTTATTGGTTTGGTTATTGGTTTTCTGGACACCAGAACTTTTTAGCTACATATCTCTGGTGCTACCTAAACAGCACCACTGGTATAAATCTAAAAAAAGATGTCTTGTTTCTTCACCCTCTGTACCAGCATGGTTTTAAACTTGCCATTTTTGTTTGAACACGAGAAGTCTCATTCATCAGTAGTGTACCGATTTAGTCCACCAACACCAAAACAAGCTACACTTTCTCCCAACCTTCTTCTCCACTCTTCTTCTCCAGGGTCCTATTAAAGAGTGCTTAGGCCAGTGAGATTGTGAATCAGCTTGGAAAGGTTAATGATTTTAAAGGCACTGTTAACATTGTACAAGTGTAGAGTAGCGCTCCATTGTGATGGAATCCTCTGTATGGTAGAGGAACCATTAAAGGTCCAGTGTCGAGGACAGGCAGGATTTCAGATTGAAAAGATCCAGCTTTCGAACCACTAGCTGTTGATAGGTAGAGGAACTTTTCAGAAGCCACTGAGGATTTTAAAAGGCTTTGGCATGGGAACATTGGTCTTGAGGAATGTATGACCCCAGCTTGGGCTGGGAACACCTGGGCCAGCTGTTCTGAGCAGGGTCATTTTACAAGGCCTCACTGTTTGAGAATTTGTCACATGTACATTACAGCACAGTGAAAGCTGGGGATTGAGTACAGGGTCAGCCATGATACAACACCCCTGAAGCACAGAAAGTTAAGGGCCCAAAAGGGGCAGCTTGGCAATACCGGGGCTTGAACCCTCAACCTTCAAATGAGTTACTCAGTAATCCCTTAATTTTGACATATCCCAGCTTGTCAGGAACCTGGGGTCAAAGCACAAGATCCAAAGGTATGGCACCCCTGCAACAAGGACCCAAGCTTGGTGGTGCTGGTGTTTAAACCGCTCACCTTCCGATCAGTATCCCAGAGCCTTAACCCCTGAACCACCACTGAGGGTCCTGACAATACAGGTCATTTTAAATGCCCTGAGACTCGCACTAATGTTCATAGTCAAGTCAAATTCAAGTCAAACTTGTCCTCTATTCTAATTTTATACTCATTGATGATAAGAATAAATTACCTTTATTATTCTAAGTTTGGTCTTAGATGAGTTCCACTGGTACCCAAAATTATCAAGGCTCTTGTTCACTGATTAGAAGGTCAGTGGTTTAAACACCAGCACTACTAAGCTTGGGCACCTGGTTTCAGGGGTGCTCTACCTTTGGACCTTGTGCTTTGCCCCAGTTTCAATTATTAAGGCTCTTGGTTATTGATTAAAAGGTTGGAGGTTCAAGTCTTGGTATTGCCAACCTGCTACTATTGGGCCCCTTAAGCAAGGCCCTTAGCTTCTAGGCCACTGTATAATGACTGACCCTGCACTCTGATCTGGACACCTCCAGAACTGCAGACCTGACAGCAACACCTCATACCCTCGAGCACTTAGTTGATCCAGGCGTGGAAACAGACTAAGTCTTAGTTGAAAATGTACATGTAGGGAATGAATTCAGACCTTCTGACCAATCAGAATCCAGAATTCTGTTTGTTAGTGTTACAGAAGCCCACATTAGCACTTTCATTCCGGACGTAACCTCGGTGAACTTCACACAGCTCATTATTGTGGGGTGGAAATAAAAACGTGTTTATTCCGACACACTCTGTGTTGTTCGTACCCTCCTGGCCTGTCACGTATAAATACACGACCTTATTATCACATTTTCCCCAATATTCCTCTCAGTTTCAAGCAGCTCTCACACTGTGCACTTTAATTACGAAAAGTGTAAACGCAACAGGAAGTGCAGAGATGTTAATCAGTCGCAATATTCTTTTAACACGCTCAAAATCGCTACGTTTTCATTTTTTCCAGCCGACTCGCTGCTACCCATTTCTCCGGGGGTGAAGTTGCTAATTTCATAACTTCGTATCATTCTTGCACCGGTTGTTGTCTATGATTGGATGCTAGGTGAGACTCGCATGCTAGGTGTATAGGAAGGGTGTGGACAATTTTAAGACTTCTGGGAAATGATGTCAGTGCGATGTTTAAATAAACAGTTCTTTCCAAAAAAGGATTTTTGCTACGTGTGGCTAAAAATTATGATGGGAAAAAAATTCTAGCGAGAATGTTAGCAGCCTGTGTAGCAGAAATCTAGAAGCTCAGTGTAATTTCTCATTGCTAGGTGTTTTTTTCTGTTCACAGACTCTGCATTTAGTTGTATTGGTGTTTTATTTTGATTTTCTTGGTTTCCTCTGTCACCTTGGTGGGTTTTTTTTGTATTTTTTCTGAGTTCCCTTGGGATTTCTCTAAGTTCCCTCAGGGTTATCATGGTTTCCTTAGAGGTTTATTGGTTCCCTTTATTTCCTGCTGAGGTCTCTTGAGGTTTTCCTTTTCTTTCTTCCTGGGTTTTCTTGCTTTTCTCTGATTTTGCATGGTTGCCTCGGGGTTTTCCTTATTTCCCTTGGAGTTGTCTTGGTTTCCTATGGGTCTTTTGAGTTCTTCTGGTTTCCTCTATATTATTCTGGTTCCCTCTGGGTTCTCCTGGTCTTGTCTGGGTTATTTTGTGTTCTGTCATGGTTCCTTTGCTTCCCTTTTGGATTTTCCTAGTTTCCTATAGGCTCTTGTAGTTTTCTCTGAGATTTCCTGGTTTCCACAGGGGTCTTCTGGTTCTTGTCTTGTTCCTGAAGTTTTTGCAAAACATCTGTTTCATGAAACGATGAGAGATGTCTTCACGGGCTTCAAAAAATTCAAAGGCGTGTGAGATTGTAAACAGTCAAGGTCAGAATGAAGGTCGAGGCTAGCACTGAGAGCTTAATTTGTGACTTGAATTGTAACAAATTCAAAGAAACCTGTTTTGTAAAATGAAGGTCCTTGCAGGAGTGTTTGCGACTGGGAAGGCTCAACATAGCTGTTATTGACACACACACACACATGCACACACACACACGCACACACACACACACACACACACACACACACACACACACACACACACACACACACAGGACTATACTCCGTGTCCTATAATAAAATACACATGATTTTACAGATAAACAACTCGGCGTATGTTAAACCCGGAGCACTGAGTAAAGTGTGCACATCTGTGTACAGTCACAGAGCACAGCTGTTTGTCCGCGAGTTCTCCGCTGGAGAACTCATCAGCTTCATATCTCAAAGAAATATATAGATCGCAATTTAATTGAGTCCGAGGCCGAGCGAAAACCACAAATACCAAGCTTCTGTCAGCACACACTGTGCGCTGTTTGTGTACTGTGTGTGTGTGTGTGTGTGTGTGTGTGTGTGTGTGTGTGTGTGTGTGTGTGTGTGTGTGTGTGTTTTAATTTGTTGCTCATTGTTGAAAAATTTGCTCCAGGTCTGTTTCCTGTGGTTTGCAAAAACAAAAAATCAGCATCTGTAGTTTACGTGAACATCTGTATCTTTTATTCCTATAAACATCTGCATCTGTACTTCAAGTAAACTTTTGTATCTGCAGTTTTCCAAAAACATCCATATCTCTAGTTTTCCTAAATATCTGCATATGTAGTTCCTATAAACATCTATATCTCCAGTTTCCCTGAACATCTGCAGCTGTAGTTTCCCTAAACATCAGTTTCTCTACCTTTCCTAAACATCTGTATATATAGTTTTTCTAAACATCTGTCTATCTATTGTTCCTGAACATCTGTATCTCTAGTTTTCCTTAACATCTGTCTATCTAGTTTTCCTAAACATCTGTATCTCTTGTTTTCCTAAACATCTGTGTATCTTGTTTTCCTAAACATCTGTATCTCTAGTTTTCCTACACATGTGTGTATTTAGTGTTCCTAAACATCGGTATTTCTAGTTTTCCTAAACATCTGTGTCTCTAATTTTACTTAACATCTGTGTATTTAGTTTTCCAAAACATCTGGGGGTTTTTTTTGGACCAAATAATTCAGGCATATATATATATATATGATATATATGATGCAGTACACATTGAAATGAGACAATGTTCCTCCAGAACCCTGGTGCTACATAAAACAACATAGAGCTACAACACATATCAATGAGCTACAACAAACATCATAGAGCTACAACACACAACATAGAGCTACAACACACAACATTGAGCTACAACACACATCATAAAGATACAACACATCATAGAGCTAGAACACACAACATAGAGCTACAAAACACATCATAGAGCTACAACACACAACATAGAGCTACAACACAGATCATAGAGCTACAGCACACATCATAGAGTTAGAACACACAACATAGAGCTATAACACACATCATAGAGCTATAACACACAACATAGAGCTATAACACACAACATAGAGCTACAACACACAACATATAGCTACAACACATCGTATAGCTACAACACACATCATAGAGCTACAACACACAACATAGACATACAAAATACATCATAGAGCTACAACACACATCATAGAGCTACAAGGACTAAAGTAAGTGTCCTCATCGCATCGAGTGCAAACTGCAAGAAAATAGGCAGTGCAAACAGACAACACAAGACAAATACACAAAACACAAAATAGCGCCGACTAGTGAACTTGTAATGCGTTATACAGTACAATGTGCAAAAGAGAGAACTGTAAACAAAAGTGTACTTATACTGTAAACAAACACAACGCTGTACATAAACAGCATGTAAACAGTATAATATGATTATAATATAAAACGGGTGGTGCTGAAGACATGATGTGTGTGAATTGAAATGAGTATTGAGCGTGTGTTGAGTTCAGGCTGTTCAGTAACACACAGTTGAGTGTGTGTATGTGTGTGTGTGTGTGTGTGTGTGTGTGTTATGTACAATTCAGTTCTGTGTGTTAAGGAACCTGATGTTTAAGAGAAAAAACTGTTGCACAGTCTGGATGTGTGACCCGAATGCTTCGAAACTGTTTTCCTGATGGCAGGAGGGTGAAGAATGTGTGTGAGGGGTGTGTGAAGAGTGTGTGTGAGAAGTGTGTGTGTGGGTCGAACACAATGCTTTTAGCTTTGCGGATGCAGCGTGTGGTGTAAATGTCCGTGATGAAGAGGAGCAAGAATGAGATGATCTTCTCAGCCGTCCTCACTATCCTCTGTAGGGTCTTGCGATCCGAGATGGTGCAATTCCCAAACCAGTCAGTGATGCAGCCACTCAGGATGCTCTCAGTGCTCCCTCTGTAGAACGTGATCAGGATGGGGGGAGAGAGATGGGCTTTCCTCAGCCTTCTCAGGAAGTAAAGGCGCTGCTTGGCTTTCTTGGTGATGGAGCTGGTGTTGCGTGACCAAATGAATTTCTCAAGTGAAGTGTGTGAGGGCCAGATGGATGGTTGTGAGGATGGCATCGTCCGTGGATCGTAGTTCCGATTGCCTAATACATCTGTATTTCTTGATGTCCTAAACATCTCTATCTGTAGTTCTCCTAAACATCTGTATCCCTCTGTGACATCACTCTCTCTTTGATCAGAGTCGTTCTATCCAGGTCCAGGTGAACTTCTGAGGCTGATCGTTGGGAGTAGAATAAACAGCACTGCAGCCAGCATTCACACTTCCACTTCCTCTTCCAGACCAGAGCAGACGAGCCAGCTCAGACTGCCGCTACACAGTAGGACGCGTGGGCATGTGAGAAAAGACAGAAAGAGAGAGGGATAGAGGATGAGGGGGGGCTTGTGATAAAGACTTCAGCAGTATGATCGGCACTTCCTAACGAGCGTGGCCTGATCTGTCGGATTTAAAAGGGAGTTAAATGCCAGTTGCTGTGGCTGATCTCTGTGTGAAATGTCACCACCGAGAGACTCCTGCAGTGCCTCTCTCTCTCTCCCTCTATTCCTCTCTCCATCCTTTCCTCCGTCGCTCGCTCTATCCCTCGCTCCCCCTCTCTCTCCTGTTAGCTGTGAAGGAGAAGCAGACCCACGACTCGGTGACCTTTAAGCAATGCCTGACCTTTTTCACAGAGAGAAACCCACTCCTGTTTTTTTTTTCTATCCTCCTCTCTGTCTAAGTGGAGTGTTTGGTAGGAGAAACGTTAGGTATCAGAAACGATTTTTATTTTTTATTAGCCTCCCCTTATCGTCTTCTCTCTTTACTTTGCGAGAAGGGCCTCATTTACACACGTTTTTATTCATATTTATCGTCCCCGTTCCAGACGCTGCTTATCTGTTTAAACACTTACCAATGCAGGATACAAACTCTGGGCCGGTACCTGTGCATGAACTAGCGCAATACACTTCTTCTTTTTTCCTTGGTCTTCCTTTTTTCCTCCTTCCTGGTGGCTCCATCCTCAGCATTCTCCTACTGATATACCCCATGTCCCTCCTCTGCACATGTCCAAACCATCTTAATCACACCTCCATCACCTTGTTTTCAAAACGTCCTACATGTGCTGTCCCTCTAATAAACTCATTTCTAATCCTGTCCATCATCGTTACTCCCAACGAACATCTCAACATCTTCAGCTTTGCTACCTCCAGCTCCACCTCCTGTCTTTTACTCAATGCCACTGTCTCTAAACCATAAAACATCTCAGGTCTCACCACAGTCCTATAAACTTTCCCTTTCACTCTCACAGATACTCTTCTATCACAAATCACTCCTGCTATCACTCTTTTCCACCCTGCCTGCACCCTTTTCTTTACTTCCCTAAAGAACTAGCGCAATACACTAAATGTATCATTTTTACATAACAGTGTGTTTTTTAAAGGAATTTAACAACATATCTGAGGTAAAAGTTGATGTTTTGGGTTAGCTTGTATCGTTCAGACACTCGGTACACCTTTACATTGTACCTTCAAAGCATTAAATGGCATTTTCGGACCAGATAATTTAGCAGTTAATTTTCTTCCTAAAACTTTGTAGAAGAATAACATATGGATGGAAATGTCATCCACAACACTTTTGTCCATGTTGTGTGTGTTAGCTTTTTTTTTTTTTCTTTTTTCTTTTCATTAGTCAACACCATGCTAACAAATCGATTGTACTGTATGCTAGCTGTGAAGTGTTTTACACTGACAATTAATGTACACATATGGGACCAGGACCATCATCATTTACCTCAGATTTTTTGAGTAAAAATGTACATCAGTCTTATTATACTCCACACACTGTGGTTCGTATCTGAGGGTTTTTTTTTTTTTTTTTTTTACTCGGCTTATCATAGCTGGCCTACGTCTCCTGGCTGTTCCTGCCATTCCGAGAGCGTAATCAGTCCCACAAAAGCTCTGATCAGTGGCTGAATTGCCTGCAGAGCTCTGAATCCGACTCCATCCTGAAAGAAAAAATGTCAGGAGGCTGACTCCCTTACAGAATAGAGCTCTTTGATGTCCATCATTACAGACTAATCATGTACACTCATTTGAGTAAGACACGTCTATATAAATGGCAAGGCAGGTCTATAGTTAAACAGATCCTGAAGTCCAACCATGGCGTGGTTTGAAGTTTGAATTCCAAAAAAAAAAATGTTTGTAGTAAAATGATTCAGTTCTCAATTGGAGGTTGGAGGTGCTGGATCAGTGGGTGAGATGTTGAACTTCTGATCTGAAGGTTGTGAGTTCAAATCCCAGCACCACCGAACTGCCACTGCTTGAGCAAGACCCTTAGCCTCAACAATAATAGAACTATTATGAATGTTTATTAGGTGTCACCCTGAGGTAAATGGGTTCCATTTTGAGTCTGGTTCCTTTCAGGGTTTCTTTCTCATACCATTTCAATGCTGACCAATGTAGGATACAAACTATGAGCCAGAACCCATGGATAAACTAGCGCACCACATTAAATGTATCGGTTTTACATAATGGTGTGTTTTAAAAATTAATTTAACAACATTTCTGAGGTAAAAGTTGACATTTCGGATTAGCTTTCATCATTCAGACAGTCGGTACACCTTTAAATGGTCCCTTTCAAAAATTAAATGGTTTTTCAGGCAGATAATTAGCTGCAGATCTTAGCTAGATCTCTGTTTTCTTTATGGTCAACCAAAACCAAGTCATTCTGCACTCATGTTCATCTGTAAAGTATGACTAAGATCACAATTTCTTTGGTTTCTCTGAAGGTTTTTCCTTCCCACCATCACTACTTGCTCAATCATTAGGTATAATCTTATAGGAGCTAAAATTATAAATTCTAACTTGAAAACCTATTGATCTTTATAAAAATGCTCTGGGACAATGTCCATTGTTAATAGTGTGATATAAATCAAACTGAATTCATCAACCTGAACCTAATGGATCATTTGTTACATTAAAAAAATGATCCTCTAACGCAAATGAACCCGACACAAAACATCTTTCTAATCCAACCAAATGATTCACAGCCACCATAATAACAGAGAGAGAGACTGAGAGTGAGAAAGAGTGAGACAGAGAGATAGAAAGAGAGAGAGGGTGTCTCAGGGGAAGAGGTCGGGGGTCTCAGCTGGACAGCAGACTGCAGTTTAAATGTCATTCAGGCGGGGTGTCGAAACACTACAGACTTTCCACATCATATTGGGGGAGAGGAAAAACAGAGAGACCAGGAAGAAGGAGAAATAAGGAAAATAAAACCAGAAAAATGCTGAGAACGTGTAGAAATACACGACGGAACAATGACATAATGATGCAGGATGAGAGGGAAAAAAAGGAATGGAAGATAGAAAAGAAGAGGATGAGGAGAGAGAGGAGAAATGGATTATAGATGGAGAAGAGGAAGAGAAAAGCTAGATTATTAGCTATCATTTTTCACACACTCTGCTCAGAAGTGCGAGTCAGTCCTGGCCTGATTTCCCTGAATATGACAGATCTCACAGCTCGCTCCTGTCAATCTATTCAGAGGTTTTTTTTATGCACAACATCAGATTTACACGATTAACCCCCTCAAATCGATTCACTTATTTATATGTGAAGCTTTGATCATGAAAATACACACTGGTGCACAGGGTCTACTGCAATTATATAGATTACCATGTAAAATAAATGTAAAGGTGATTAAAAGAATCACTTGTCAAAAGAAATGTAAAAATGACATTTCAATAAAGTGAATCCAGTAGACAAAAAATCAGCGAAAATCAGCGAAAAAGACAACATAGAGAATCAAATGATCCACAAGCATAAAAACAGATATAAAGTATGTTAATATAGGAAATTAAGTCAGATAAGGAATCACGTGTAAAAGTAAACCAGTCATGTGGGGAATCACGTGTTAAAGTAAACCAGTAGTGTGAGAAATCACGTGAAAAAGTAAACCAGTCATGTGGGTAATCACGTGGTAAAGTAAACCCATCATGCTGGGAATCACTTGTTAAAGTAAACCCGTCATGTGGAAATCACGTGTTAAAGTAACCAGTCATGTGGGGAATCACGTGTTAAAGTAAACCCGTCGTGTGGGAAATCACGTGTTAAAGTAAACCCGTCATGTGGAAATCACGTGTTAAAGTAACCAGTCATGTGGGGAATCACGTGTTAAAGTAAACCCGTCGTGTGGGGAATCACGTGTTAAAGTAAACCCGTCGTGTGAGGATTCACGTGTTAAAGTAAACCAGTCGTGTGAGGATTCACGTGTTAAAGTAAACCAGTCGTGTAAGGAATCACGTGTTAAAGTAAACCCGTTGTGTGGGGAATCACGTGTTAAAGTAAACCCGTCGTGTGGGGAATCATGTGTTAAAGTAAACCAGTCGTGTGAGGATTCACGTGTTAAAGTAAACCAGTCGTGTGAGGAATCACGTGTTAAAGTAAACCCGTCGTGTGGGGAATCACGTGTTAAAGTAAACCAGTCGTGTAAGGAATCACGTGTTAAAGTAAACCAGTCGTGTGAGGAATCACGTGTTAAAATAACCAGTCATGTGGGGAATCAATCTTGTGAAGTGTTTTTTCCCCAAAGTTTTCTGTATTTTACTAATGACATATATATATATATTTTTTAACAGTGTTTGATTGTGTGTGTGTGTGTGTGTGTGTGTGTGTGTGTGTGTGTGTGTGTGTGTGTGTGTTTGTGTGTGTGCATGTGTGTGTGTCTGTGCGTGTATGTGTTTTTTGTCAGGACAGAGTTTCTTTTCCGGATCTTTTCGCTCTCATTTATTTTAATTGGACGTGCATTAAGCAGCTCCTTCCTGGGCTTTGATAAGAAAATCGCCCGTCCTGTCGACTCGCGTGCTTCTGCATACGATTTCGTCGCTTTTCGCTGTAACCTTTCGCCGCAGTTTTCCACTAAATTACTGGACACGGGTTTAAGGTTCTTCTCGTTGATTTTTTTTTACTTGTTTATTTTTCGTCCGTTCGGAGGATGAAATGGATTTGTGAAGGAGGAGGTAATTATGCTGGAGGAAGTTAAAAGGATGCATTATCGCCACATTATCTCCACAGTGTTATTGTTTTAACCTCGCAATTATGGTAGTTTCGAGCGTGAAGCACGTCACAGCGTGGGTTTCCTTTTATTGCGGTATGTCGACTTTACTGTGAGATGTTTTCTTTTAATTCAATATCAAATTCAATATATATTATATAGTCCGATTTTCTGGAGGTGAAATGTTCCTCGGGGTGAAGATCTGCTGCTTGGCTTGGCCAGTCCTCTACGTTTTCTGCTTTTGTTGTTCTGAAGAAATTTTTTGCTTCATTTTCTTGATGGTGATGAAGGTCCTCTCAGTTATATTAAAAATAATTGAAATGTAGACATCTGCTCCAAGATGTTGGAGGCCCACAATTGTGTAGAACATGTTTGAATGCATTAGCATAAAATTTCCCATTTGCTTGATCTAGGAGACCCAAACCCGTTCTAGCATGACAACGCAAAACCTTTTGCACAAACCCAGTGTCATGAAGATCTTCTTTTCATGTGTTGGTTGTGTATAGAAGATCTCCTGCTATAGAGCTCTAACCCTATTGAACATATGAATGTGAATGCTGAGGGAACCACCAGGGCTCCTCACCTCACCTACATCAGTACCTGACTTTTCTCTCTATAAATCTCCATAAATCTCCACAACATCTAGTGGAACATAAACGCAGAAGAGAGAAGGTTCTTAATACTAAATGTGATGTTCAAAAAGCACAGAATCTTATGATCCACAACCTTTTGTCCATATAGTGTACATTGTGGATGTTTAGACACCTGGGCATCAATAAACACCTGTTGAACATGTCCTAATATTTTGTGAAAAGTCGAAGCTGGTTCAAGCTGAAGGTGCCATGTGCAGTGAACATCTGGTGCACTCAAACCTGCACCATTCAGGTTGGATTTTATGAGTTAGAACAACAAGGAGAACTGGAGATAATGGATGCTGTGGATCGGTTGTGTCCTAGCAAGATAAAATGATTGAGATTTAGCAGGGTTTCATCTTCTGGTTGAAATCCTGAAAAGAATCACGCATAGATCGTTTTTGAGTCCAAATCACTCTTGAATCGTTCCGTTAGCATCGCTAGTCAGTTGTTTTGACTAGCCAGTGAGTATTAGCATCAAATCAACCTCACGACCATCATCGGATTGGCATGGCACCATCGCTACCAGGTCGGGAATTCTTTTGCTAGCTATCTACAGCGTTGGTTGATGGGGTCAGCGTTAGCCTTTTCCGTAGCCACGGCCTTCGTTTAGAGAAGCAGAGCTGCTCTCGGACGAGACGCCAGCCTTCTGTTCCTGAGACGTGAGCTTGAGCTCGACTCGGCATCCTCGTTAGCACGGCTGAACACACAGCAGATTAGCGCTAATTAAGGAGGACAGGTCACAGCAGGCTTCTCTGGTGCATGCTCTTCTGCAGCTTGCATTTCTTTTTATGGCTTTAGATTGCATGATCAGGAATTTACACACACACACATGTGCACATCAGGCAGGAGGGACAGGGTGAAGGAGGGAGGTCTTTCCTCTCGGTCTCGGACGTGTGTAATGAGAACGCTAATGAGAATTATGCAGACACTTCATTGCATTTCCACACACACTCTTCCAATTCTTAAGCAGCACACGTAACCTTCTGCTAAATGACAAGCTTCGGCAAGCTGCCGCTATAAGCGTTTGCATGTGTGTGTGTGTGTGTGTGTGTGTGTGTGTGTGTGTGTGTGTGTGTGTGTGTACGTGATGCGTAATGCGTGCTACTCGACAAATTAAGTAAAAATTTTGACACAATTCCGAACCCTCAGGACTCGCAGCCATCTGAAAGCCAGAGCCTGTCATTGCGGTTACCATGGCAACATGGCAGATGTGATGTAACTGTTTTTTTTGTTTCGTTTTTCTTTAAATACAATTTTGCGAAGCTCTTTTTTACACATGTAATAAATAAAACACATCTTCACTTTCCACAGTTCTTTAGCTACTAATGTCTGACCCAAACTTGCCATTTTATTGTTGGTCAATCAGATGGAAAAAAATGTATTCAATTCAAATCAGCTTGTGTTTTCAGCACTGGACATCGTCCCAAAGCAGCTGTACAGAGATACAACGTTATGATGTTGGAATGTATGAGTGTAAGTTTCTCCCTAATGAGCAAGCAAGTGGCGACTGTGGCAAGAAAATACTCCCTGAAATGGCATTAGGAAAAAACCTTGAGAGGAACCAGACAATTCAATCAGCTCCAATATCTGTGTCTCAACTCAGTGGTAGTAATAATAGTATCAAATCTAATCTAATCTGATCAAATTTTATTTGTCACATACACATACATACAGAGTACGACATGCAGTGAAATGTTTTGTACGACTGTCCAGCATTTAAGCATAAAACGGAATAGAATTAAGGATAAAAATAAGACAGAAAAAAAGGTAAATAAATAGAAGGAATAAAGTATATAAAATATATGAAAATATATGTATATACATGAATGAGTCATTTGTACTTCTGCCATAAAGTGATTTAGTGTGATCCGCATGTTTGATTTGGCACATGTTTTTACGCTGGATGCCCTTCCTAACGCAACCCTCCCCATTTATCTGGGCTTGGGACCGGCACTAAGCTTGCACTGGCTTGTGCAACCCTAATCACTGGGGTTCGTTCCCTGACCGGGAATCGAACCCGGGCCGCAGCGGTGAGAGGGAAGCGCTTCCCTTAATGCAACAAAGAAAAGAGTCCATTGTTGGCATGGCTGAGTTTTTTCACAATCTTCCTGGCCCTGGTATTAATACTGTAGTAATAGTGGTAGTATAATAGTAAGTGTGCAGTAGTAATAATTTTAGCAATAGTAGTATTAATAGTGTACCAGTGGTGGGCCGAGTATTTCACCCCTCGGCCTTCAGTGATGTTGTTCCTGAACCAATCCACCTCTTATTCCCATCATCATGACGCCACGGCTACAGAAAGCATCAGTATTGTAGAGAAGTGCAGTAGAACAGAGCGCTGCATCACACACAGGATCTCATACAGTAACAATGAACATCAAAAAGCAAGAAACCCAATGAACACAATCCAACACATCTCCTTTCACTGGAGCCACAACCCTGCATACATCATCTCTAGCAGAGGCCTCGATATTCACCTCATCACATCACCCTGGGGTTTCCTGCATTTGTGTTGTGTATTTTTCCATGCATTTCCTGGGGATTTAAAAGTAAAGCAAATTGTATGTTTTTGTTCAAATTCTACAAGTAGAAAATGCAAAAATATAAAACATTACTGAAAACAACTGTTTTGAACTGTTCCGGCGACCTTTCCTCGCGACGTCCACCTTTTCCTAAAAAGTCCGTCTTGTAAAAGTGTAACTGCGACCAAATCAGTCAGTCAAACAGTCATTCAGTCAAACAATTCCAATTAAATCCACATGAATATATTCGATTTTTGGCAGTTTGCTACCGATGCGGGTTGCGAGCTCTGACTCGCGCTTTCTGACCATCCAATCAAAGTCAAGTCAAGTCAAGTCAAGTTTATTTGTATAGCGCTTTTCACAACAGACATTGTCTCAAAGCAGCTTTACACAAATCAACAGTGAAGGTGAATGGTGTGAATTTGTCCCTGATGAGCAAGCTGTGGCGACTGTGGCAAGGAAAAACTCCCTTAGATGTTATGAGGAAGAAACCTTGAGAGGAACCAGACTCAAAAGGGAAACCCATCCTCATTTTGGGTGACATCAAGAGTTTGATCATAAATCTTTCAACAATACAGAACACTGGAGAGTGAGAACTAACATGAGCACTGGAGTATAAGATTATAAGTGATGTTCTTTCTGCAGTCTTATACAGTCTATATGGTTAGTAGCTCCGAGTTTTATGAGCTCAGCATTTGTGATCACCACAGATCCAGCATCAGCTTCTCCATGCCAGAGCCTTTAACACTCCAGGAGGTCCAATGCCAAACTCCACACATGTAGCGGGATCCAAATGGCACTGGTACGTCTCTAGATGGTTCGGGATGTTTGTGAGTTCGGCATCTACTTCTTCAAAGGTCCGTAATCATCACGAGGTGGGAGGTGACTGGAGCTGGCCAAACCTCAGGGTGTCTCGGGATGGGGAGAGAAAGAGAAGCAGTGGAGAGCAATTAGCGTAGCTGCTGTTCATGATATTAACAGCACAAGTTGATAATGTGCATGTGATCAGATGTTCTGGAGCACAAGGTTATGATGTGATGTGTGTTATGTGTAGGCTTTGCTAAAAAGATATGTTTTTAATCTACACTTAAACTGGGTGAGTGTGTCTGAGCCCCGAACACCGTCAGGAAGACTATTCCAGAGTTTAGGAGCTAAATGTGAAAAAGCTCTACCACCTTTAGTGGACTTTGCTATTCTAGGAACTACTAGAAGCCCAGAGTTTTGAGATCTCAGGGAGCGTGGCGGATTGTAGCGAGTTAAAAGACTGGATAGATATATGGGAGCCAAACCATTTAGTGCTTTATAAGTGAGAAGTAATAGTTTGTAGTCTATTCGAAACTTAACAGGAAGCCAATGTAGGGACGATAAGATCGGGGTTATGTGATCATATTTTCTTGCCCTTGTAAGAACTCTGGCTGCTGCATTCTGGACTAACTGAAGCTTGTTTATTAATGACGCAGGACATCCACCTAGTAATGCATTACAGTAGTCTATTCTGGAGGTCATGAACGCATGGACGAGCTTTTCTGCATCGGATAAAGACAACATATTTCTTAGCTTAGAAATATTTCTAAGGTGAAAGAAGGCTGTTTTAGTAACTTGATTGATATGATTTTTGAAAGACAAGTCGCTGTCTAAAATAACACCCAGGTCTTTTACTGTTGAATTAGTGGTTACAGAACATCCGTCTAAATGCAGGTTGAGATGCTGGAGCTTCTGTATACTAGTTTTTGGTCCGATGAGCAAAATCTCAGTCTTATCGGAATTTAAAAGTAGAAAGTTATGGGTCATCCAATCTCTTATTTCCTTAACACACTCAGTTATCCGACTTAATTGAGCTATATCGCCTGGTTTAGATGAAATATATAGCTGAGTATCATCAGCATAACAATGGAAGCTAATTCCATGCCTTCTAATAATATTTCCTAACGGAAGCATGTATATTGTGAACAGCAGGGGTCCTAGAACTGAACCTTGCGGCACGCCATAATTTACTTGCATTAGCCTGGATAGCTCTCCATTTAAATCTACGAAATGGTAACGATCGGACAGGTAGGATTTAAACCAGCTTAATGCCTGTCCCTGAATGCCGATGTAATTTTGTAATCGATCTAGGAGGAGATCATGGTCTATAGTGTCGAAAGCAGCACTAAGATCAAGTAAAACCAACAGCGAAATGAAGCCTTGGTCTGAAGCTAAAAACAGGTCATTAGTTATTTTAACTAGAGCAGTTTCTGTGCTATGATGGGGCCTAAAACCTGACTGAAATTCTTCAAAGATATTGTTCTCTTGCAGGTAGGAACATAACTGGGCAGCGACAATCTTTTCTAAAATCTTAGACATAAATGGGAGATTTGAAATGGGTCTGTAATTTGATAACGTGTTTGGATCCAGATTAGGTTTTTTAATGAGGGGCTTAATAACTGCTAACTTGAAGCTTACAGCACCTGGTTTTCCCAGGCGGTCTCCCATCCAAGTACTAACCAGGCCCGACCCTGCTTAGCTTCCGAGATCAGACGAGATCGAGCGTTCTAAGAGTGGTATGGCCGTAAGCAAAGGACTTGAACGTAATCGGACGCCTTCTAAGTGGACCTTAAAGTGGCAAAATCACGATCTGACTGGTTACAGCAACAGTATATGCTGCTGCAGGATTGTATTTGTGTTATTGTTACTAAAGCAAAATGTCACATTTTCTATTATAGTACCGAAACGTTGAAATTTGTCAGAAATATTCTTTTGCTGCACTTTCTTTCTTTTACGAAATAATAAGTGTTTTTTTCATTGGTTGTGGCGACAACCAGATATGAATTTGTCCGATACATGATTTTAAATGAGCTTTTTCCCCAGACATGCTTTTGTGTAGATAAAATATCTTTGTGCTCTATGAGTGTGATATTTATTTATTTATTTATTTATTTATTTTCACAGAGGTTTTGTGTCTGTGGAATCAGTTGAGGTTTTGCTTCAGCTACCTGCTATTGGGAACATTAGAGGTGAAAGATGTCACGCCTCCGCCTACTCCAACCTTGAGCCTAAAATGGAATCGATAGTCAAATCATCCTAATTGAAGCTTTTACCTTCGCTCGGCGTCACTTTTCCAGCGCCGCAACACTGATTGAGGCTTTATAACCATAAATCAGTGTAAAAACCCCAGCAGCTCCGTCTGTACGGGAGAATTTTCATGAAGTGCCTGAGACAGAAACTCTATAAATTGCCTCACCCGCTGACCGAACGCTCTCTGACGCACGTCTGATTTATGTTCCTGGCTCCGGACCTATCCGCTAATCCACCGCTCTGCTATTCTCTGAACTTTGTAAAGAAAAGACAGAATTAGCGGTAAAACCTAGCGTCGAGCTCGCAGCTGTCATTGTTTTATTGTACTCCGTCTCTTGTGACAGGTGCGAGGTCAATAAAGTTTTTCGTTTTCGTAGTGTGGGTTGAGCACTCAAACGGCGGGTGACACTCGCTCTCCACGGGAACGTCGCCGCTGATGAATGGTGGCGTGCTTGTAATTGTGGGTTTTCAGCGCCGGGTTTTTAACGTAATGACTTTTTTTTTAGCGTGAGTGTGGGCGTGAACCGTAAAAAAAAGTGCAGACACTTCGCTTCAGCTTTGGAGGTTTTTCGGATCGGTTTCTGAAAGAGACGAGACGAGAGAGAAGAGACGAGATATGACCCTGGAGCTGGAGCTTAGCCTGATGGTTCAGGTTTAACCAAACGCCCTCAGGCTTTTATAGAGAGGGTTTTTATCTGTAGGAGGAGTCAAAGGATTCTATGCGATATATCACGATTCAAAGCATAGAATTTATTTGGTGTACAGTTGTAATCTCATTTACATTTATGCATTTTTTTATACTGATAAGTTGCTCGAGGTTCCAGCAGTGGCAGCTTGGTGGTGATGGGACTTGAACTCATGACCTTCCAATCCAATGTCTTCCCCACGTTAAAGCTACCACTCTCTTCATGGTCAGGGTTATGGCAGACCCTTGTGAAGTTTTGGTCATGATTTGGTTGTCTGAGACAACTCCAAATTTTAAAATGTACAATTCCTAAAAACAATACAACGAAAGTATGTTCAAGATGCAGCATGTACCAAAAAGCTGTAGAACTCCAAATTTTCAAATTGTAAATCTTTAAATAAATAATGCTTTCTATTTAATTCCATTCTATTGCTCCGCCTCCCCATAAGCAGCTACGGTACCCAAAACGGTCCAATTTAATTGGGTTCTGAGTTTCCCAACAATGTTTATTTGACCAATCGCACGCTTGTTAAGTAAAGCCAATAGGATTACATTATTTAGTTAACAGTTAACTTACGTTCATTTTATAAAATGTTATATACATTCATTAAATATCGCAGTGTGCACATGCCATTAGACCATTTCCGAAAATGAAATTAGCTGTCACTCGTGTTATCTTGAGTGACATTTGTTTAATCTCTGCGTTATACCACATCTTGTGGCGATTCAATTTCGATTTAATGTTATTCGTATAGTGCTTTAGCAAGTGGAAATTCTCCCGAAAATTTATAAATTGGTGAATATAAGTTTATCTCTGATAAATGTATTAATAATAAGCAACCCAGTGGCAGGAAAAACCTTCCTGAGATGATGTGAGAGGACCAGCAACCTTTAGAGTAACCCAACTCAAAAGCAAAGCCCACTTCATCCTTAACCCCCAATGTCTGTCCAGTGAAAGTTCATTATTATTGAGGTGCACAGTTCACTGATACTTGAACTCAAAAACTCTTCATTAGACCTATAGTCCAAGGTTGTTGTAGCATTGCAGATCATGGATTGTAGAATGTCTATCCTCAACCATAGACAGTGAATGACTTGAAAAGAACCCCATCCAGAAGGAGGGGGAGTCAGGACGAATCAGGCAAATCCGGAAAGAAGAACGAAACAAGATCACTGGTACATCAGGAACATGTTGAATTTGAAGGCTGGGTGGGGGATGTTGTGGGGCTACAGGAAGCAAGAGAAAAAGATATCTGTATTGTTACAATGTAGTTAAGTACACGAAATACTGAAGCGGACGCCTTCCTCGGACATTATCGATGTTGGCAAGACGAGTCCGAACTCCACAATTTTTGCTGCAGCAACCTTCTTTGGTCTGGATCTCCTGAAACCGGGAACATCCCAGGAAGGTGTCAGGAGCTGATTTGCATTTAAAATGAGATCACATGCAGAAATCGGATTCCAGTCCCGAGGTGTTTGGTTACGAGTGAATGCAGGATACAAAATCGTTTCAAAGCGAAGGCACTTGATGACCCGCGGATGCTCGGACTCTTCAGCTTGGTTTTATTTACAGTGTCGCCCGGTTGCGGATTGATCATCTGGCGTTCTAGTCTGCAAGATGACCCACTACGCTGTGTGCGCCTCGGTCTTGGCTTTGAACCTCTTGGCACTGGTGCTGCAGTTCGACACATTCGCACAATGAGGAAGCTTATTTTAACAAGCTAATCTGCTACAAAAAGCGACGGCGACATGCTCGATCCGCATCTCTCCCCAAATTAGCCCTTAAGCCTCACGTATGCACTGGGAACGCTGAGCCAAGTGTTAGCGCTTGCCAATTAGCTCACTAGCATTTGGCCTGGATTAGAGATGCCTGTGTGTGTCAGTGTGGGTGTGTGTGTGTGTCTCATTTCTTTCCTCTTTTTCTCACCGAATCTTTCATCCATGAAAGAAAAGTCAAGCTAATTTCATTCCCCACCAGAAAAAAAATGAAAACAGCCCACATGACCTCCTGGTTCTAGTGTGAATATTTTACCAGAGCAAACCTTAAATTAGCGATCGCTGAAGCAAAGGCGGCAACACGGATGAAAATTATCTAGTGAAAGTTGCCTGCGTTTGTCAATTTCTCTAGCTGGCTGAGTCATGTGATCACAGTTTATTATAATGGGCAGGATGATGGACTGCAGAAATGTAAATCTGGGTGGGTGGATGGATGGATGGATGGATGGATGGATGGGCGGAGGGACTGAGGTAGGGATTTATAGATTGATAGATGGATTTAAAGATTTTGGTTGGCAGTATAGACAAATATGTAGATAAATCTGGACTGAACAGTGGGAATGTTGTTGGTTAGATGGATAGATGGAAGGATGGATAGATGGATGGATAAATGGATGGATGGATGAATGGGCGGAGGGACTGAGGTAGGGATATATAGTTTGATGGATGGATTTAAAGATTTTGGTTGGCAGTGTAAACAAATATGTAGATAAATCTGGACTGAACAGTGGGAATGTTGTTGGTTAGATGGATAGATAGATGGATGGATGGATGGATGGATGGAT